>JAOWBL010056186.1:0-18384 GCA_028564865.1 Zenarchopterus dispar | reverse complement strand
TTATTCCTATTCTGGGTCACGGGGATGTGCTGAAAGGCAGAAGTACATCCTGAACACATCCCTCACAGGTCCACACATACACACACACAAACAAAAGCATTCACATTTACTCCTATGTGCAATCTAGAATCACAAATTGATCTTGCATGCATGTTTTTTTAGACCTTTGGAGGAAGAGGGAGCTCCTGGAGAAAACCCATGCAACCACAGATAGAGCATGCAACCCTCACTCAGAAAGATTCTTGCTGGGATTTGAACCAGGAACCTTCTTGTGGTGGGGCAACAACAAGAAGGTTCCTAGAAACTACTGATATACATAATATCAACATTTTTTTTTTTTTTTGTAGCCTCATCTACTCCTAATTAGTACAGGTGGAATTCAGCAGATCAAAATTCTGTAGCACTTATTATTTGAATAAGTTTAGATACCAGGATAATATCCTGCCTATTTAGACTCAAAACTTGCCAAAGTACTTACATGCCAAAACAACTAAATTCATGACTGTAACCACAAGAAAATAAATGTAAACATTATGCCACAACCTTTCAATTTGTAGCCACATGAATAAGAATACCTCCTTTGAACTCATTACATTACATTTAGCAATTATTATTATTATCATTATCATTATTATTATTATTCAAAGCAACTTAGACAAATACAATCAGGAATACAACTCACATACAGGTTAATTGCAATAAGCAATAAAGCAACTCATCTGTAGGTCGCATAGTTTCTAAACCCACAACTAAAGAGGTTGGCAATGGGCAGATGTCTTATTCAACTGGGCAGATGTTAAAACAAAGCATCATTTGTATCACTTTAGTGCAGTGTGAATATTAATGCGGATGTAACACCTGACCACAAGAATAAAAGACAGCACATGGAAAATTTCGGTAATTTATAATTCAGAGGAGGGAAACAAACAAACAAAAAAGCTGTCATGGCTGGATGGTGTCAAGTTGCATTATTACACAACCCCATATAAGAGCTGATTATTCATTAACTGCTATATCAAAGTCTCAATTGTAATTAATGCCGCATGAACAAGTGATCCACCATGTAGTGAGATCAACAAGTTTCAAGTTCCGAAATTTAGGTGCAAGGTTAGGAGCCATTTAGAAAGAATAACGTAGACATTTCTCAAATGTCCCAAAGTAGAAAGACTCACAGCAACAATGTTTTCAAGAGCCTGGAATTCTTTGCCACCCATTGTTGAATGTATTGGGTTTCATTAATCTTAAAGAATAAACGCTATTTTGCAATTTTCGACAACTTGTCCAACCTACCCATGAATCAAAGACATAAAAAGTTATATTTGTATCTGTTATTGTAATTTTGCTTTGATGGTACATAAAGAGGTATTTACATTCATAAAGAAAAACACCAAGAGAAATGCCTTGCAATGAATGGATCTCTAAGCAGAGCTGCGTGTTCCCAAGGTGATCTGTCGTGTTTGAGATTGCACGTCATGTCTGATGAACTTGCTCGCTTTTCAAAGCCTTTTCAGAGCTGACAGTGTTTTTTTTTTTGTTTGTTTGTTTTTTTTTTGTGTGTGTGTGTGTGTTACAATATCCAAAGATTTTTATTCATTTTTACTCTTTATGCAAATGCAGGAGTTCAATTGCTGGTCCTCCTAACCCTACGCTACATTAGTTTGGAAAGCTGTTGAAAATTTTATCAAAAGTTTGAATTTTACCATAAATCAAGGTCAACAAATAGTGACATATTTCTAGTAATCTGAAGGCAACAGAAGGTTTTATTTATTTTTCCTATTTATTTTTTTAAACCCCTGCCTGTATACCATTTCCTATCTGCATTGTGAATTGCCCAAGGCAACATTAAAGGACTGTTGTGGCAAAAATGACAAAACTGACAAAACTAAGTTGGGGTAATTCATCACATTACTACTGAACTCAGATTTTGCAAATTTAATTTTAAAATGAAAAACAGTTAGAAAAAATAATTATGAATCTCTGCAGTACTGCTAAAAGGATGTAGGCTTTGTTTCACATCATTTATTGCCATAAAATACCAAGCCTTTTTAAGCATAAGTAAGCTTTTAACAGTGTTAGTGTTGTTGCTGACATAATATTCACTCTTAAAATCAATCTGAAATCAAAATTGACACCAATTATGCAGTTAGCCAACTACTTTCCAGGTGATAAACTGATCTGATGGCATCACACTATATCCTCTTTGCACCACAGTTTCTCATTTATGACTTTCTGAGATAATTGGGGGTACTTGTTGCTGGACAGCAGAAGTCAGCCCACACAGATGTATTGAGAGCTGCCAGAGGTGTTGCAGACTGGTAGAAAAATCAATAAATGTTGTGTCTCTCCTTAGCCACGGGTTTTTGCTGTCAGTTAGAGCCTCCACAGGTGACGTCACCCTCAACAAAAATTGAGTTGTTCCCACTCTTTCAGCCCTAAGTGCAGCACACTTATTGGAAATTATTATGTCCCATTTGATTGTCATTTGATTTGGGGCTGAATTGCCAATTAAATACTTCCCTAGAGTATTAAAATCCCAGATAGTAATGAGTACTGACAGGTTTGCTGACCAAAGAGCCTTAATTCCCTTCCCCCGTGAGTCATTTTATTGCTGTGACACATTGTTTCACATTAAGACAGAGATTGTTGTCATTTGTGCTTTTTCCTGAATCCAGTAAGAATACAATGTTTTTAAAATCATAAGTGAGTGCAAACCCTAGCTGAACTTGTACTTTATGAGCGGCACCAAAAATTAGGCACCAACATTTGTTTTGTCATTTACTTGGGCTTGTTACCAAACATGTTACCAAACACTAATTAAGAATTTAGATGTCATTTAGACAAATATGTTTATTTAAAGTGAGTCAAGTCAAAAACTTGTTTGTCACAATAACATAATTTAAGATTATTTCTAAAGTAATTATGCATTTATTTTAAGTTTTATATATGTGAGTCAGTAGCTAAGAGTTCAGCTTAAAGATCTGTCAGAATGTAGCTTCTCTAAGTCTGCTTCAGACAGCTGGATGCAAGATCATACACAATGTCTTTCCTTCAGGGAGTAAGAGGTGCAAGGTCAGTCAACAAAGCAAGCATCTCAACTTCTATTTGAAATGGCTGTTAAAGCCCAAAACATGTGGAAACCCCCTTTGGATGTGAGCTGCTGTCCAAGACTCTGTCCCCTTAGGCCTCAGTTTTAAAGAGGGATGTGACCTTCAGGCTGAAAACTGAAAACCATGGCATGACACTCACAGATAGATGTTATTCAGTGTTGTCATTAAGTAGAGGAAATAATTTCTTATAGTACAAAAGCATACAGTAAGAATTAGTGAAGCAATACAAATGCTGTTTTTTATGTTGTGTGTAATCACATAGTGGGGGGCACTGTTTTGTAGTGACTCATCTCTCAGCTGGGGATAAACACTCGGTGCCGAAAAGAATCATCACATCTCAGAATAAACAAGCACTGCATGAACAACTCTAACCTCAACCTAAAAGCTAAGTCTTGAACCAATGTGTTACAAGTCAGTTTTCTTAAGAGACAAACACAAAAGCAAATGTATTATTGACATTATTAGATTAATTTAATTTTCACAGCTTGTATGAACAATTTTAGTATTTAGATTTATACCCACAGCTCCTTAAAACAAGTAAAAGTTGGACAAAAAAATGAACTAGTAAATTCCTAACTTCACTTTTCAGCTAAGTCTTTTCTCACTATCAAAGAATGCTACCGGATCTACTTCGCTTTACATGTTGCTCATAATTTTTGTCACTCCCACTGTATTTCAACTTCTCCACTTGAGAAGCCTGTTCTGGGAACTCTAAGGCGTGATTTATACTTGTACAATGAAACAACTGTATATGTACATCCACCATAGTGAGAAACGCTGTGCAGTAACGTTGCATGGCATTTCTTTACTAATATTGTAACAATCTTTCTAAGGAAGGATTTTTCTATTCTAAACATTACACAACGTTTATCAGGTCCAGTTCAAATAGGATACATTTTATTTGGTCAACTATTATGTCTGAGTTACACAAAGAAGGAAAACAAAAAGAATCTCAGCACTGCCAAAAAAGGACCGACAGCATCACTTAGCATTTGGTGACAAACAACAAACAATGACGAAGGTCCCATACGTGTGCTAAATAGGTCTATTTGTAAATATTGTAAATCATGTTTTACCTTCTGCAAATGGGGACCATAGTCTAAAACTCAATGGTGATTATTTTTATTCCAACTGTCTTTGATCAGGATTTCATCTTGTCCAAAGGCAGAGGCAATACAAAGCTGACCAAAAAAAAAAAAAAAAGAATTCACAAATTTGAAGAATAATTTAATACTCTTTCAATATTTGCTCAGTTTCTGCACTTGCATATATAATGTTGTATTTGTCATTTTCTTTCAGTAGGTAGATAAGAAAAGTGATAATAGTGTTATTTCCAAAGTGTTAGACATTTTCAGTGAGTCATATTTGCCTCCTGCAAAGCTGCTATTTTGTGAGATTCTGTTTATCTGCATGAGCTATATTCATACTTGCTTTATGTATTAGTTGATTTGACTTGAGTGGGCTTTATTTGTATTTTGAGCTGTACAAATAAAACAACTGCACTTAAAATGGGATGAGGGGGCCAGGCATTGCAAAGAAGAAGATCGAATCTGGTTGGTTGACAGGCAACTGTCTAAACCATTCAGGATGATGGACAACTAATTTTCTTTTAGTATCTCAATGATTAATCCCCCTGCAGTGTAGTTCTTTATCTTTAACTGCCATGCAGCAGTCATGTTGATGTTGATGTTGATAGCCTGACTAAAAGTGGCGCTTATTCGAATTAGTGTTGATGTCCCTTTTTGGCACCACCAACAGAATTACATGCTGGAAGTAGGTGTGGCGACCATCCAGCAAGCTCATATGTAATAAATTCTGTTAAGAAGAGATAAGTTTTCCAACAGTCAGTTAGGTTTTCCAACAGTCACTGCTTAAAATATTTATTGGCAGAGGCATTAGCATGAAGGCTTGTGGGGTAAACAAGTTTTAATGAAACTTGGCTCTTTATTTTATTGTAAATATCCAAATAAATTTTAAAAAAGTAGTGATATAGTTATAAAGGTTGGTATACTTCACAGGGATTTTTTTTCTTGTTCTTTTTTTAATCATGACAATAAATGATAATTGTAATAACACCACAGGACATCACAAAAAAACAAAAACACATTATATATTACAACAAATCTGATAAATGTATCCTCTCTTGATTCAAGCTTTTTCACTCTGTAAGAATCACCTGTGCAGAGTATCAACTTTTCAGATGACAAATCACTACAGTGCTTTAAAGTAGGTCATCATGTCACACACTTCATTAAATAGTCTCATGCATGCACACCACAGTGTCTCTTGAAAAAGTGTTCAAATATAACAGTTTTTTAAAACTTGTTCTTGTTTTTGAAAATGAGTTTAAAAAATACTGGTAACAATCTTTATCATTTCTCCAAACTATTATCCATATTAGCCACAGCATACATTGTGTGTGCGTGTGTATGTATGTGTATATGTGTGTGTGTGTGTATATATATATATATATATATATATATATATATATATATATATATATATATATATATATATATATAAAATACATCACCAAGATGAGCAAGTCAAAGCTAGTTTTGAACACAACCTCTAAACACAACAGTTTTCACTCAGAGCCAGTATCCGAGATGTATGTCCATGTTGCAGTTGTATCCAAAAACAATCACTCACAACGATCCAGTGACAGACACCTTTCATGTTGATACATTAAAAGTTGTGCTAATGTTGTGAATGAGCATGGTTTTAGTGTCATCAGTGTTGTACGGGTGGAAGGATGATTTTCATCAAACAACATAAATGGTCTAATGAGTGAAAGAATATAATGACTTTTTGAACACAGCTTTTTGGTGACTGTCAATTTGTGAAATACCAGCATAGTGTTAGACTGTGAAAAGGCCTGTGCCTTGAAGACAAATGATATTCACTCTTAGTAAGACTAGAAAAGTAGAAAGGGGCGTACCAGAAAGGATGACAGAGTCAATAGAAAGTGTAGACAGTGTCTGAGGTAAAATTCAAAGAACCGTCAGGATTAAGGTCCCAGATTGACCTCGGTTGATCAATAGACAATCTTCTTAGTGGATAAACTTGTAAAATTTCTCTGCTTCTTCTCAGAGATTTTATACATTTCTCATTCATCAAAAATTGTGCAGCTGTTGCAGATTTATTTCTTTTTATGTATTTATTTATGTATTTTTTCAGATGATTGACTCATCCAGCAGACACTTTTAAGAAGTTTTTCTTTTATTTCATTATTTAGTGGCCATAGACTAAAGTACACGTCACCTGGATTCCTCAGCATGGTTGTGAGAAGAATTTAAAATTTAATTTCACATAGCAAAAACAAATTTCATTATGCAAATGCTGCACACATTTAAACAGCAGGTTAATTATATGAGGGCACATCTTGAGAATTGCTACTTAGAGCTGTAAATTACATATTTCTTTCAAATTTGTCACTATTTCATGGCTGATTAACACAATGATTATATGTTTGAGTTTGAAAAAAGGGCTAAATAATTGTTAGCTAGGAGAATATACCTCTGTACTTTTGGGAGACAGTTCCTATAATTTAGCAAATGAATCATCAGAAAAGAAATTATTATACATCGAAATAAAACTTAAATAGAGGGGATATGCTGTAATGTGAGGATCATCACAGGCACTGCATTTTCCTCTGTTGCTTGTTGATGGAAATCTCTAAGGAGAAAAACAATATCCAGGAGCTCATTGCAGAGCTGATAATGGTCGTTCCTAACACAATGCACAGTGTGTGGGAGTGTGGTTAAGCATGTTGGCATAAGAGGTGGTACAAGGGCCGGTTTCAGTTAAAAAACAAACCTTGCAGTACTGTGGTGTTTATACCTGCAAACAGAGTGTGAATGACAATTTTGATAAGTTAGCAGCTAAACCTCTTCACCTAGTATGCTTTCATAATGAGCAAAACCATGTACAGCATATAAAAAGGAGGTGTTATTTGTCTGTGGATCTAATTAATGGAACACTAACAGTTTCCCAAATAATATCTAAATTAAATACAAGACACTAATGACTGTTATTAAAAACAGTACTGAAGCCTACAGCCTGGGCTACAGTTACAACTATTCTTACTAATGTATATTTGATAATGATTATGGCAAAATTTTTTCATATTATTTGTACATTTAACAATATAAACTATATGCAACAGATGAAAGCAGGAATGGTTAGATTTGTTTATTCATTAACATTCATTTGGTGCAATATTCTAAGAAAATGGAGTGCTTTCTTTCCATTTTGAAGAGTTATTGGTTTGAACCCCAACTTCCATAATCTACATGTTATTAGTTATTGTGTGTTAGCTGAGTGTAAGCCATGAACTCTTGATCTGTGACTGTAACAAAAACTCTTAAAACATATCTAAAACATACATAATACTACATTATCATTAGTTGTTCACAAGCATTGCAAATACAAACCTGCAGCCTCCCTGACATGTGCATTTGGGGCACTCCCCTCATAGCCAGACTTAGCAGATGGTTAGGCTAGACGGATGACAAAGGAAGGGGAATGTGAGAAAGTCTCTCAGAGATCTCATTTTGAATAACAACTTAATGTGCATTCATCTAATATTACACTTAAAAAAACAGACATGTTAATTAATAATATACACTATTTGAGAACATATAAACCTATTTAAAAAAAAAAAAACCTTAATTGAACTTCAGCTGAAGCAGAACAGAGCAGTACATCAGTTAAGCTGAGCAAGTGATTTAAATTGATCTGATGGCTTTCCATGTCTGGTGTTATGAAAAAACAGCAGAGCGATCCAATAAGGTGATATTAACCATTATGACATATTGTAACTATTATGAAATTAGTATGTCATATCATAATTTTGTGTATATTGTAATCATAAGCTTCATCTTAATTAGTCAATGTTAGCTTCTCTATTTCAACATTTGAAACCAAAACATGGGTGTACATTCAGAGCTAGGATTTGCCAGACTAGATCAGATCTTGTTCTAAGTTATCTGTAGTCCAGCAAATAAAATGAAAGGTCTGTCCTGCTCTTGATTTTAGCCCTTTGTTTGTTGAAATACTGCCTGTCAGTGCTGTGATTATTGCATACAATAAAAAACTGAACTTGTAATAAAAACCAAAAGCAAAATAATATTAAATTCAGACAAAATAATCTATTTGCTGTAGTATCTGTGATTCTTCCCTCCTCCCACCCAGAGCTCCGTTTACCGTGAAGTGTTTTTTACAGTTCTCAGATGGGATATGTGCTGGACTTGAACCCCACAGTGGGATATTTTCTTTTTCACAGGAAAGATGTTGGCCTCTGGCCTGCTTCCCAGCTCCTTGAAGAAGTGCTGAGAGCTGCCCAAGGAGAGCCAGGCGAGGCTGCAGAGCCATCTGGAGGAGTTGTTTGGTTTCATACTGCTCAGACTCAGCTGGACATTAATTACAATGTTTTCAGAAGCTATTTGACTCTTGGGTCCAGATATTTCAAAAATATCTTAATCAACTTTGTCTGAGTTTTTAAATTTTTTTATACAGTTTAGTCAGTCAGTTCTCAAAATAAAGTCTTCAAGTGCTTTCTTGGTGACAAAACACTTCAGTTTTAGTTAATCACCTCTGCTCTGTTGAACTCCCATTTATTAAGCATAAATGCAGATTGAAGAACATAACTTGACCCTCTAAGGATGGAAGCAAAGGTGGAGGTGGACTTTTTAAGATTGGCAGGAAACTTGGTGAGCAAGGAACATCAGAAGGCAAGTGAAAGATAAGTACCTCTTGTTCCTTAAATAGACCTATGAACGAGATGGTGAAATTGTAATAATCCATCCAGAGGAGTAAAAGCTGGCATAAAACTCTGCTCAACATGTCTGCTTGAACTTACTCCCATGAGGTCACCTCATTTATAGGAGATAAATTATGCTTCAAGAACATAGAAAGACTTCTAACTATAAAATAGCTTCAGATAATGTTTCCTGAACTAAACTTTATGAATGATAGCCCACTTAGACTACACATCAGAGAGTCACAGTCAAATGTGCTCCTGGTTCTTGAATAACTGGCACAACTGGCATGACATTTATTCCATCTTTTATAGACTCCATCATGGTTGATAATGCTTTTCCTACTGTTTTTACTTGGAAAAAAAGAAAGGGCAATAATGTTGTGTAATATAAAGTGTTTTTAATGACTTAGGAAGCCACAGAAAAACATTGACATAAGCTTTATCAGGAGGGTCATAGCACTGAAAATATCAATGAGGATAGCAGGCAAATGCTATCCATTTTTTACTAGTCTCATAATGCAGAAAGGGAAATTGTCATGTTAATCTTTTATTATAAATGTGACTTAGGTCCTTCATAAAGGCAGTAGAAGTAACATTCAGCCTACAAAAAAAGCCAAAGAGTCTATATTCTCCATTCTTGTAGCTGGGGACATTGGTAAAGTTGTGATGTCACAACAATACAGTCATTGCCTCCAGCCATGCCCAGAACACACCCCTAGGATGCTAAATTATGACTGCACAGTCATCCAAAGGAGAAGATGTTCCTGACAAGACTGTTCATGACATCACAGAGTATTGTATACCCAAGCATCGACATGACAATTAACGAACTCTGTGTTTCTGTTCTCCCCTTCTCCTCATAGGTTTGGGTACCACCAGCCTTAGAAGTGCCGTGCACTTGGAAGACTGTGCCATCCTCAGTGGAACCTAAGGTTTTACTGAGTATGTTTCAGAAGCTGAGTGATATCTAGTGCTACCTGCTTGATTGGATTCAAGAGATTATGAGTTTACTCAAAGTTTTAAGATTTTGAGAGACTCAAATGGTAATCTGCTCATTTAAATAGATATTTGTCACTACATCTGGTCATTTCTGATTGTATTGTAGAAGAATTCTAAAATCAACTCCTCCCTGTACATGGTTAAAATCTCTTCTGAAACTCTCTGAATTGTATACCTCCAACGTCAGCGTAAAAGTCAGTGCCTAATAGTGTTTTTTTTTTGTTTTTTTTTTTTTTTGTATATGAGCAAGATTTTCTGTACCATTCTTGTGCCTGACTTCCTACCAGCTTAATCTGTCATTTGTAAAACAACTAAATACGCTCACTGAGTATCTTTAGTGGTCTGTACGTGGCATATCGGGTAGGACTAATTTCATAGAGAGGCTGAAAGTCACAACATCTGCCACGGTGCAGCCAGGCCATACTTTCTCCACCTGATGGGACCCAGGATTTAAATGCTCTTCTTATACCCCATCATGTCACTGACCTGTGCCAATTACCGTAACTGGTTTCAAGATGTTCCTCCAGGTGTTTCTCTTCAGAACCACTTACTTTTCCAGTTTTCAGTTCCGATGTTGCAACTTTTTTGGATGTGTTGCTGCTATCAAAATCAAAATGAGGTATTTTTCATGAGATAATAAGATGTCTTGTTTTTAACATCTGACATTTACTCATGGTTCTATTGTAAATGAAATACGGATTTATGAGATTTGGAAATATTTGCATTCTTTTTTAATTTACATTTTATCAACTTTTCTTCGATTTCTTCTTTGGCTGTGTTCTGAGCAGCTGTTAGCTGTAAACTCCTCATCAGAATTCCTCCCTCATTCAATAAAACTGAGAGCGCTGGGAATTCAGTCTACTACAAGTAACACCAACCACTCAGGAGTGCTTCACACACACACACACACACACACACACACACACACACACACACACACAAATAAATAAATAAGAAATAGCTTTAAATCACTGGAGTTTTTCTCTTGCATGTTTCACTTTAAACAACTTTGTGGTTATTTAGCCATTTGGAGGTCTACCAAACCCCTGCTGGAAACCAGGTAACCCTTTTAACTCTTCTGCCGTGTTGACTGTGAATAAAAATGTCTTCTGTGGATTAGACTGGGGAAAGCAGAGGAAAACATTATCAGTCTTTCTCTGTCCCTCATTTACATTCTAATAAAAGCCCACTTTTCTTTTGGCAGCAGTTTGCATACATTTTGACTTCACTGCCAACAATGCATTCTGTAACATGAAAATCTGTATTTGCTAAAGGAGTAAATACATTTGATCATATTTATACATAGTTATACAGGTGAAGATAACAGCAATGTTCCAATAAAGTAAATACTATTTAAAAAAAAAAAAAAAAGTAATGTGGACGCTATGGTGATTAGCATTGTTGCTTCACATCAGAAAAGTTCCTGGTAGAAGTCATGGCTGGGGCCTCCTGTGAATAGTTTATATGTATGCGCGGCTGAATGATGACTCTAAATTGACCTTAGGAGTGATTGTAAGTGTGTGTGGTTGTTTGTTTTTGAGCCCTTGTGACAGACTAGCGAGATGTCCAGGGTGTACCCTACCTTTTGGCCTGAAGGGAGGCAGAATAAACTCCAGCAGCTCTGTGTAACAGCACTGGGCTGGGGGGTGGTCTGTTCTAGAACCTCTGGAGATGATTATACTAAAAAGAATTAAAGTGAATTGAAAAATGAAAATAAATAACATATTAGAGAGCTCTGAGCATCCTCTTCACAAGAAATAAATTCAACAATGGAGGCATCTTCAAACCCACTGCTACAGAAGAACCTTCCTGCCCACAATGATAACCATCTGTAATGACTGAAGAAACCCAAATAACTGCAGTTATTGCAGCATATAATTTCCCTTTGGTCATGAAAGTGCTATGAATTAATTTGAACTGAACTGAATTAAAATGAACTGAACAATGGGTGGATCCATCAAGCAATAGATGAATAAAAGTTGTATAAATAATTTTTAATTTATAATAACTAACACATTATATTATCCATCCAGACCCAATCTCCCAAAATTGACATGTGATACACAGAAGTGAGGGAAAAATAGAGATATAGAAAACAATCACATGTATGGCAAACCTGTCAGCAAAGAAAATGGCAAAGAAATTAATGTGTGATCCATCCATCCATAATTAATTGATTTTTTTTTCTTTCTAGGATTACTCTAACTTGAGTTTATGCTCTGGTGAGTTGTGTTAAAAACAACCTTTTCATGTGAAAATGTGGCTTGATTACTAAAGCTTAAAATTCATTCTAGCTGTTTTTTTTTCCTTTTCTGCTACGATTCTATTATTTTTATTAGAGGCCACATTTCTAAACAACTATACTTATGAGGTAAGATCAGTAGCCTAAAATAATTGTAGGTTTGTGGGCTAGGAGACAATTTTTGCATTTTTGAAGTCAAACTAAAACAATGAACTAATATGGATTAAAATAATTACTCAAAGTCAAAATATAAGTTATGCAATGAAACAACATTCTACAATGTCAAATCAAAAGGTTGCTGTTTATTTCCAAATGTAACAACTCCAACAAAGTTGCGACAGTTTAGATTGATCAAAGTCTTTCACAATAAATAACTCAAATTCTGTCAGTATGTTTTACACTGACGTTCTCACAGCCAACCAAGAAGCTTCATTATCTGTGTAATGTCACATGTTAACAATAATAACTTCAGATGCTGAGAATCTTAACCTTTATCTTAAATCAAGGCCTACTTTAAAGCATGACTTAAAACATGATTTTCAAGAGTAAAAGATTCTCAATTCAAAACAAATAACTTTCAAATGAGTCTACCTGCAGTACACTGACCTCATGACACATTATGTGGACTTGTCCAATTACTGCTTTAATTGCACTAGAGCCCATTTCAAATGTAATATGCGTAACATTAATGGATGTATCATATTATTAAAATAGCAGTATTTAGTCATGCGGTCATTGGCCAATTCTCCATTTATGTTTCTTATGCTTTATTCAGACATCCCTGTATAAGTGATGAAGCGGTCACATTATAGAGAGATATCACATTGGTATATTGGACAGTAAATCCTGTGAGTTATATCATTTATGTAAGACGTACTAGTCCTTATGGAGTCATAGTTTTCCCAGAACAACTTGTCATATCACCTCAACAATTCATAGCAATGTACTTAGTATTCACTCAGCCGGTGGATGGAAGGAGCTTAAAGTGCCACTTTTATCCATGTTTACCATGTTTATTCCTCAATTATAGCCATTAAGACAAGTCTGCTTGGTTCATTTTAATTTATTCACACGACTATATCAGCTTAGTTTTTATCCACTTAAGGAAAGTGTATTTTACCGTACTTGAAGACATTGTTTCCAACCTTGTTAGAGTTTGTGAGCTACAGCACCGGTCTTAAAGTTTTTCCAGTCACTGGTAAAAACAATGTTGTAGCACCGGTCATCGTAGGTAAAAACAATGGTCAGAAATGACCCTACTGTTATTGTATCTTACTGAAGTTTTCACAGCATTGTGAGATATACCAGACTCTACATTTCCCATCCATCCGTGGTGTTATGGATGCAAGAATCTGAACTTGGATCCCAGCCCTCCCTCTTCCCAGAAATTCAGCCTATAGATGCACTCTAACCTCTTTATTGAATTCTGAGTCTGTTTCAAGGTGTCCTCATGGTGGTGCATGCCTAAAATACCTCCCATATTCATGTAAACTTTCCGGCAGAAGTCCTTGGATGTGAAAAAAAACCCCACCACAACAGGGTACATTCAATGTGAAGGAACACTGACTAAGCTCCTCACTCCATCCTAAAGGGTAAGCTCTGCAACCCTGTAGGATGAAGCTCATTTGAAGTATTATACATCATTCTCCAGAAAGACAGCTTACCAGGAAAACATCAAATCTTTCTGTTATTATATGTGATCTAATAAAATATACTTTTGGAATTTATTTTGACTTTTTTGAGAAGAATTTGCAGTAAATAGCCGAGCTAAAACACTGTATGTAAGTCCCACTCAATGAAAGCAAAAAAAAAAAAAAAAAAAATGAAAACACATTTTTCAGTGAGGGATGAGCTTAAGAAATGCTTTGTGTTTTGAGGGATATGGATATAATGAAGGATTTGGATGAGCACAAACATGAGAGTGATGTAGGGGTACATAATGTAGGCATAAATCATTAATCGGATTAAGCACTGCAATGTGCATATGGAAATATTATTGGAATATGCTACCACCAGGTCATGTAATAATCACAATCTGAACGTTGCCTTATTGAGAACCAGGTCAAAGGTTTACTGTGCATGTAAACTCAACTTTTTCACTTAGATTCCTTTCTCACTGAAACATTGTCATGCAACTTATATTGTTGTTCATATTATGACACAGTCAGCTTTTGAAAATTGACAGGTGTGAAAAGTTTTACTGTTGAAACAGCTTACTCTGATTCAAAGCTTTTTCAAAAGTTCCATCTCCTTTGTTCAGCTGAAATTATTTTGGTAGCTTGGCAAGCTAACAAATTTGTCATTATTGACAAATCAGTTAAGCTACAATCCTGCTTGAAGTAGGTTTTTCACCATTTTCAAGGCTCTTATGTTCTAGTTTTGTGCTCTGTTTTGGATGCCGAGCACTCCTTGTGTGCTCTTAAAGAAGATGTCAGCATCTCTTAGCATATATCATCAATTTGATCTTATAATTCTATTACATTACATGTAGAGGAAACTTTTATCCAAAGCAACTTACAACAGAGGAAAACAATCAAGCCCCAATGAACATGATAAATTGCAAGGCACTGTTCAGTTATGTGGAATGCATTTGTGCAAAGCTGCATGGGTCAACAGCAAAGAAAAAAAAATGTAATTTCACATTTAAAGTTTGTTACACTTAGTAGAAAATGCTTATATTACGAACTAAAATGGTTTTGTTAGAAATTAGGGAAGCATTTACAGTATTTGCTTCCTTCAGTTATTAACAACAACTGATGTGAATCCACATGCAGTAAATGTACATGAAGACTGAAAGGAGTATATGAAAATACTCAGTGAATTATGATAAATAGGAATTCCCTGCACATGCCCCTAATAAGTTATGTTATTCAAAACAGCTGAAGAAGAGAGAGTCTACCCTGTTTAAAGATGACAGTAAAGTGAATAACAGAAGGTTCAACACATGGTTACAGTACAGACTTTAATAGTTCTCTCACTATGGTCATCTATCAGCAGAATGAGCTAAGGGATTTAAAAAAAAAAAAAAACCCTTTGAATTGAAATGTAAACTGTCAATTTGGTAACAAGCCAAACTAGGTAGATACCCAGCAAAATTAATTTAAGGGGCTTTGCGTATGGACAAAGTGTCTTCCAGTTTTATGCTGGAGACTATATACCAGGCACCTATTTTTCATCGGTCATCTCATTTAAGGAATGGTTTTTCTAAAAAAAAAACAAAAAACAAAAAAAACAGATGTACACAGTACAAGGCAATAAAGTTTACATAAAAGATTCTTCAACCCAGAACCACGCATCTTTCTTTAGCAGATGCTGTCTGTGCTACGAAGAGCAAAGGATGAACAACCCTTTTCTTTGCAGGATTCCCTTCCTATGTCGACATTTGGAATGTTAGGATGTCCATTAACAGTCAGGCATAGCTCGGTGAGACATCAGTCAGCCTCTTTGAGTTGGTCACACATAACGTCCAAGTGTTAACGAGCAACTGCTAACTAGCTTCGATCCAGACAGTGCCCTCTACAAAAGAATGCTGCCTCATCCAGAATAATTTCCTCTCCTCCTTTTCAGTGTACAAAAATAGACAGAATGCTGCATTTATTTATATCACCTCAGCCTGACAAAGTCAGATTACAAGGCTTGCTTGTCTGTCTCTCCATGTCAGCACAAGTCTTTCAGTGGGATTATCATCTACATACAGGATCTACTATATGTGTTCAACATGCCATTGAAACATAGGTTTTCAAGGATATACTTGCATTCATTTAATTAATTTAAAAAAAATTTTTTTTTTTAGAAAATCAGCTTTATGCAAAGATCTAACTGACAATAAGAACCTTGTGGGACCATGTCCTCTGTGATGGAAACTTCCTCTCTGCTCACTGTCTGAGGAGAAAAGAGATAAATGAAACATCTGTGTTTCTCTTTTACAGAAACCTTTTTCTTCAGTAACCCCATGTGTCTTCTGCCTCAGTTGGAGAAAGATGACAGTGGGGTCTGTAGTGCTTTAAACTCCTAACCTCACGCTGCACAAGCTTCCAAAGTGAGCCGCTGAAGATCTGTGATCTTCTCTCACCTTGGCCAGTGAGGAAACTAAGGATATGTTCTCTAATTCAGCTGTCAATCGGCTCCCTTGAGGACTGTGTTCCACAATGTTCTCTCTAACAGTGGAGGCAGTGGAGGTGGAAATGGTTTCCTGCTAGTAAAAGAACGCATCACTGGGAGTTTTTCCCAGGAGGTACACATGCCTCCCAGGAGGTACACATAGAGCAGATATTATCCCCTTAGCCTCTGTCATTGTTTTTTGGTTTCTAGTCTGTGGTTTTGAGTTTGAGTTTCGTGTACTTGTCCTTTGTGATGTTCTGTATCTCATTTCCTCTAGTTTTACTTTTATTTTGCACAGGTCTCTTCCTTCGGCATGTTGTATCATTTTGCTTCCTGTCCTTGTTTCACATCTAGTCCCAATTTTTTAGACAGTCTGAGGAACATTTATACCATTGATGTTGGTCTTTTTTTTTTTTTTTTTTTTTTTTTTTGATGTTGGTCTGATGTGCTGGCTGGTGGACTTTTTAACAATGAGATCACATTACATGAAAGTGAGGTTTTATCAGAGGTCTGTTTTTGTTCCTTTGGATCTTCTCAGAATTGTCCTCTCACCACTTCATTTGTTTTATATGCTAATGAAAGCTGGAGCCATCATGGCAGGTGCCACTTTATCAAATTTACTGATAATTTTTGTGTCCCTTCACAGCCATGGCGACTTTAAACATCACCTAGTTCTGAGTGATTTGTACTGCTACACCATTTTGAAGGCCTAATCCATCAACATGATGAGGGAGATCAGAGTCAGACGTTTTTTTTTTAAATCAAACAATTTTTTTTAAAATTTGTTCCACATTAATTTCTACAAAAGGATCCTTTACAACAGTCAATAAAATGTCTTGGTACCATAATCAACAGCAAACTGTGTTTTGAGCCCCCCGGTAGACACTGTGTGCAACAGGGCACAGCAGCGTTTGCATCTTTTGTCATAAACTTTGCAGTTTTAACACCAACAGCAGTTTTTATGAGAATGTTTTATTGAATCCATTCTCACGTCATTTATTCGCTAGCACGTGTCACTTTCTGTTAAACTGAGAAATCGTCTGCAGGGTATAGTTAAGATTTGCTGTAAAATTGCTGGAATATCTACCGTTGACCTTCATGAACTGTACAAAGTGAGAATATTGAAGAAAGCCCAGGCTGTACTGGCTAAGCCAAGCCAATTTGTTTCTCGTTAAAATTATTCTTTTGTTCCTCATTTGTCTGCCTTCTGCGTGCGAGTCTGCATAGAATCAATCATGACAACTTTCTAATCTCTAGCAATTCACGGTCTCTTTCTTCATGTGTAAAAAGGTCAGCCATCAGCTACTTAAAAATAAGAAGAGCGAGATAAAAACATTTTGCCTAATGTCTTTCAAAGTAACAATGATGGTTTAAAATTCAGAACATTATTTCAAAGGGGGAAGCTGAACATAGATGTCCTCAGCTGTTCAAGAATTTTTTACAAAACACCAAGTGTTTCAACTTGATGAAAAACAGGTGCAGTTTAGACTGACAACTGAGAAGTGTGCAATTGAAGTTTATGTTTCACAACTTTCTACTGACATGTTCTTGCTTTAGATCATTGTAATAAATGTTGTGGTCTTTGTTCTGTAACTCATGAGCAAAATGCCCTTGTGACTTTTTTTGGCAGTTTCTTTGTTGTGTATTCATCCTTTTTGTGTAAGTTCTGGCTTCTTGTGCATTCACATTGTGTGAAAAAATTCACAACAAAGTCATTTCAAGTCAGGAGAGCGTTTCATCTTTTATAGATTTTTCTTTTGGGTGCATTCAACAGTGAAAATTTTCAGAGGTTAAATCATGTGTGTACGCACATTTAAAAGGAATGCATCCATATAGTCGGTTGATTAGCGCATGCATAGTTCTTAGTTAGCTTGGGTACGTGATATGATTAACTGAGAAATACATACTTTTTTTTTCAGTCAGACTACTCTCTTAATTAACCTTCAAGCAACCGAGTGGGGTCATATATGGGGTCATATTATAGAGGACACCCTGACCTTTCAAATGATATCTGATGTGTTTAGGTGGGATAAGAGGAAAATTTGTTTTCATATATGTTTGTGCACCATTTTTCTAATTTTTATCAGAACAAAGTTTCCTACCAGGAATTTGTCAATCTATTTGTCCTACATTTGTTCATAGAATTTTGGAAGGATCAGCTGATCCATGTG
>JAOWBL010056126.1:2286-13226 GCA_028564865.1 Zenarchopterus dispar | reverse complement strand
GCTCGGCACATTGCTGACTCTCCGGTGTTGTTCGTCCCATCACTAGTGGAGGCATAAAGCGGTTGGTAAACCCTGTATTTTGTTACGTTTTGAACGATGTGAAAAGACTGAAATGCTGAAGTTCGAGCGACGCCGCAGGCGCCATTTTGATTTTGTTTATACTTATTTCAAGCTAGTTTTTAGTTTAACAGGCTCCGTTTTGTATCCTGACATTGTGTAATAGTGTGAATATGTCGTTGACATTAAGCAACGTGTTTATTGGTTCTAAAAGATGTATATAAAAAAAATCTTACAAGCTAAAGCTAAGCCTGCCAGTATGCATCTGTTAGTCCCATGCAATCTGTGAAACTAGACAGCTGTATGCTAAACACTGGTGTATGTTAAAAACAGTCCAGCTGCTAGTATACAAAGGTAACTTGGTTAAAAGCAGAATAAACAGGTAGAATGTATTAAAAACATGTAATTCATATATTGTGAGATGTCATGTGAAAGGATAATTGCATAGACATTAACAATTTAAAAGTCATTGCACAAGAAGTAAATTTATTATACATATACATATATTTCTTTTGCATATGAGGAACAACTGTGCTGCAATTTGAAAATACATGTGATTGTATCAATAAATATGGCAGAAGCGAGGCATTGAAACTCAACCAGTCATCTGTCTCATCATTTCCCTGTATTTTACAGGAACATTTAATCTGTTTAACAGGCTCAGATCCTGGGTCTGTTACACTAGTCTTCAAGCAGCAGTAGAGAAGCGTGTAAGACTTCAGTTCTGCATCCTGGCCTGGACCCTTTATTTTCAGGGGGAGTGTCTAATAAAATCAGCCAAATTTTTAGAATGAAGACCTGCACCATCCCAGGTAAGATGATTGCTGTCCCTTCTAATCAGACCAGGCTTTCCCCAAAACATCTTTCAATTGTCAATAAAGACCACGTTGCTTTCTGAACACCACAGAGGCAAACAGCGATGGAGTGATGACATCCAGCTGGACATATCACTGGTCAGATTAGAAAGGGCACCAGAAAGAACTATGGAGTCCAACATGGTTTTGGCATAGTTACAGAGCAGTACAATGTTAACTTTAGTGACCTCCAACGGGTGTAGACAGGTGTCATTAGTGCTGACATGAAATGGGGAAGACACTAATCGGAAAGGCCAAAGGAAGGTCAGAGGGGTCAGAGAGGACAATGACCCTGAGGACCAAAGGAGGCTGCAGGAGCTGCAAGATAGAGCTGCTGAAATACAGATGTGTTCTTTTTTTCCCCCAAAATACTGCAACATAACAGTGCTTACATTATACATTTTGGAGCAAATTATGTGGTCAATATTATATTTTAAGATCTACCATGTAACTGTAATTCTTCCATGTTACTGCAATTCTTCCATGTAACTGCAGCTCTGCCATGTAGCTGCAGTACTCACATGTAACTGCAGCTCTGCCATGTAGTTGCAGGTCTGCCATGTAGCTGCGGTACTCACATGTAACTGCTGGTGTGCCATGTAGTTGCAGTTCTGATGTGTAACTGCAGTTCTGACATGTAGCTCCAGTTATGACATGTAACTTCATGTGTTCCATGAAAATTTAGGTCTACCATGTAAAAGGCAACTGACATGCAACTGCAGGTCTCACATGTAGCCACAGGTCTGCCATGTATATGCAGGTCTGTCATGTAGCTACAGGTCTGCCATGTACCTGCAGGTCTCACATGTAACTCCAGCTCTACCGTGGAGCTGCAGGTCTGATATGCAACTGCATGCCAACCACGTAACCGCAGGTATGCCACGTAGCTACAGGTCTGCCATGTAAAAGGCAACTCTGACATTCAGCTGCAGGTCTCACATTCAATTCAATTTTAATCTATATAGCGCCAATTCACAACAAAAGTCACCTTGAGGCGCTTCACACTGTAGGTTAGAGATAAAACATTGTTACAAGGAAAATCCCAACAATCCAATGATCTCCTATGAGCAAGCACTTGGCAACAGTGGGAAGGAAAAACTCCCTTTTAACAGGAAGAAACCTCCGGCAGAACCAGGCTCAGGGAGGGGCAGCCATCCACCTTGACCGGTTGGGGGTGATGGAACAGAGAAGACAGAAAGGAGAGCAGAAAGAGGTACATGCTATGGGAGAGAGAAAACAACAAGAGAAGATCTTGACTCCCTCCAGTTGTCAGGATGGAACGAGTGTCTTAGCTCCTTTTTACACGCTCTTTACACTCTACACATTGGACTTTGGGTGCAACTCAAAGCCCTACCACCTACAGAAGTGTTTTGATTGTACAGCAGTTATGGCATGTGTACAAAGTAGACAGAAGGGGAGTAGAGGGACCTTGTGGAAACCCTCACTGATTGGTGCAAGAAGAACAGTCTTCTCCTGAACACAGCCAAAATGATCAAAAACACCATGCCAATCAGGTCCTTCAATGTCTGCTGTGATAAGCTGTACATGTTACATGACACTGTCATTGCAAGTTCACTTTAAATTCTCTATTCTATTCTATGTCATTTCATCCCCACTGTGAACAGAACAGCAGAGACAGAAGTACAACCTGATACTCTTCTTCAGGTCCGGCGACATGGTGGTGAACTTGGTGATTTGATCCTGAGCCTCAGCCTGAATGATTCAAGGTAGCTGTTCATCATCTAGCCATCATCAATAAGATGATCAATGATCAATAAGATCATGGAGAATCGACTTACATGCACTGGTAAGGTCCCAGCACACAAATGTTATGCTGCCTTTGTTTTTTCAAGATAAAAACTATGGTGTTTCAGGCATATGACATTAACAATGTGCTCTTACATGACAATGAAAACTGTTATTACTATGGAGAACAAAATGCTTCATAAGTAGTTCATTTTGGTCTTTGGAAGGACGGATAGATTCATAGCATGCATACACACATTTGTGTCTGTGTGTGTATGGGAAATTGTTTCAACCAATAAACTTTATCATATCTTATCTGTCAAACATGTTTATACTTATGTGATCCAGATAACTTGTTTAGGCCATTAAAGCAACAGTTTTATAGTAATTCCCAGAATCAGTGTAGAATTAAAGAATGACTGACAGTTACACTCACAGGCTATAAATCACCTCTTCCGGATCACTCCGTTTTTAGTTATCTGTGTGAGTGTGTCTTTGTGTACAATAACACTAATACCTAGCGTTTTGCTATTATTTTGTCATTTACAGTCTAAATAAGAAAAAAAGGTGATGAATTGCAAAAATAGGGTAGGCAGTTTGAACCCGTATATTTCGCTTTTATGTCAGCATTACTATACAAATTACGTATTAGAAATGATGTCCTTAGCATAAATAAATTTCTCATAAACATGTTATTTGTATTACAGGCCCGCAGCACATTCTGAAAATAGTTAGGAAAATAAAGTATTTACTGCTTTGTGTTGTCATGTTACCAGTCTTTCTCAGGAATGGTGACAAGATTTATAAGGTGTTTTGGGTTTGATATAAAAAAGTGAAACAATAAAAATTCTTCCAACTGATTCCTCTGACCATTATTTGATTTTGTCTGTGTGTTGGTCCATCTATGATCCCTCTTTTTATATTTGTAAGAATATTAAAGAAAAGTTTGGAGATAAAGACTGAGGACTAAATATGAATGTTCAACAACTGAAGGGAATATCTTGGGATTTCACTGTAGATCCACAATAAAGAGGCCCATAACATTTCTCATGGTCCTTTGAGCTTCAGTAACAGTTATACTCCTGGATTTGAGTGATTAGAGGAATTAGCCAAAGGTCACAATAGAATTAGCAACTGTTTAACCATCTATTCATTAATTCAAGATAGGACGGGAAGAAGAAGTGAAGTAAAGTGTATTGATCTCACTATCAGGAGTTAATAATCACACTAGCTGACATTTCCTCGACCTAATATCACAGTCAATATATTTTTATGACTTGCTCTTGTAAGCATATTATTTAACAAATGCTGACTGATTTATATTGAATATATAATTACCCTTTACAGCGTCATCAGATCTTTGAAGTAGATATACTACTTTCACCTAGCTTGATGAAGTTTCTGTATTTAGAAAGGACTACTCAAAATTAACTGTATTTCATTTATTTTACTTGTGTGAACAGACATGTACTTGGCTTACAACAATATTTTCTGTATTTCACAATGACGCAAAGGGCCATACGCTAACTGAGAGCTTTTATTGTCATGAGTTGGTGTTTTTACACAACAACACTTTCAGAGAAGATTCTCTGTGTCTTGCTGTAATTTATTTGCAGTCAGGTAAAGTATCTAAATCTTCTCAACTGTGAATATTCTTTCTGTTTTTCAAACTATGACCTTTCTTCTCCGATCCTAACCCTAAGTTTGTAAAACTGCTGGTCTCTCTCTCATCTCTCCCCCTGCTGGACTTCACTGACCACATGAACGAGGTGGTCACTCCTGCGGCCAAAATGACCTCCTGCCCCAGCCCCATTCCTGTACCCCAAAACCTCCCGGCCCGTCTTTCTCCCCCACCACAATTACTAACCGCGACAGGTCTTCACTGACCAGATGAAGATAGTGTTGCAGGATTCTCCTGGAAGATCAAAACTACACCCAAAACATTCTGTATTTTAATCAAACCTGGTATTCACTGCTGGTCAGCCACAGCAGCCCATAATGACAATAAGACAGATAGTATTGTTAACCCACTGAAACTAGCATTACAAAATGTCAAGCCTTTAGTAGGGACAACGTTTTTAACTAAGAGTTTTATTTTAAAACAAACTAGATTTGATATTTTTAACAGAAATATGGTTAAATCAAGATAATCATCCTTCTTCTAGAAACAATCCCTCCCAACTCTAGCTTCACGAGTAAACCTCGACAGAAGAAGAAAGGAGAAGGAGTAGTTGTTTTGCTTAGTGACTCCCTTCAATGTAATATCTTACGATAACTATGCTTCATTTGAATATGTGATTCTTCAGTGAAAATCCTCATCCTGTCTGTTGTTGCTAAATGTCTGAAGACCACTTAAGTATCATGCAACCCTCTCTGATGATTCTGTTGGACTGCTGTCTGTCATCTGTTTTGAATTTGATTGTGTAATTGTTGTTGGGGGTTTTAACATTCATGTTGATAACCCACAGGACATTTGGTCAAAGGTAATGAATGTGATGGAAACAACACACAACAAAGAGCATTATCTGAACTTAATAATGTCCAAAGGTCTGAATACCTCTAAGGTTAAGGTGACAGATGCTCTATCTGACCATTGTTGTATTTCTTTGAGAGTTTTCATGGTTTTCAAAATACATCTCTTTTAGTGTGTGTGTGTGTCTGCATATATTTTAAAGGTTAGCACCATGATTTGGTAAAACCTTTATCCATAGGATGAATAGGATGAATATATATATATATATATAAAATGTGCATTTTAATCTTGCAGCAGGTATTTTTTGTATATGGTGCATTAATGTGGGGTGGGTGTCCTTCCCCAGTCCTCCTTGACAGTCTAGTCTAACTTCCAAATTCTGCCTAGGAGGACTAAAACCACCAATGTGCAACACAAAAGTACAAGACTGACAAAAAGACAAGGACAGTGATGGGTGCAGTGTGTGTCATGTGGTGATCACTGTATTTTTTGTGTGATGTGTCTTCGTGATGAACAATCAAAATACATCTCTGGTCGCCTGGTCCATTATGACCCATCCAGAACTCTTAGGTCATCAGGGTCATGTCTACTTTCTGGACCCAGAGTTAGATCCAAACACAGTGAGCCAGCGTTCAGCTTTGATGCTCCTCACCTGTGAAACAAACTCGCAGAATGTGCCAGGGCTGCTGAAACTCTCAAATGCTTTAAGTCAAGGTTGAAAACCTTTTTACTTACAGCTGCATTTTGGTTATCTCCCACAATGCACTATAACCTTCATTCATTGCATCTCATTTGTTTTATTCTTTTTAACTTATATCTATTTTTAGTTCTGCTTCTAAACTTTATTTTTTTAATGCATTTTTAAGTATTTTTGTCTAAAACACTTTGAATTGGCTTGTAAATGAAATGTGCTATATATATAAACTTCCATTGCCTAAGGAGAAGCAGTTTGGATGAAAGTGATATTGACTGATGAATCTGATGATTGATGAAGCTTTATTTGGCACAAAGTCATTAAAAGAACATTTGTGCATTTCTGTAGTTACTGATGGTATGGAGTTCTAGCAAATACTGTTTTCACCACGATGACATGGGCAGCAAAGATTCAGCTCTCCCAGGCTGAATTTAAAGTTAGGGTTGAAACTAATAAAATAGTAGCTTGCCACATCCTAATGGGTTTATCCAAGGTAATTCTTTTGCACAAACTAAGAAGGTTGACAATGTCAAGCCAGGTGTTGATCTTGATGCATGTCTGCCAGGTCAGTCACCGATTTACTGCAGATGATTCATGCTGCTTATTTTTCAGCAGGTGAGAAACAGCACATCATGGCAACTACGAGGAGATCAAACACCCAATACATTAGAAATGAGCAATATATCCTTCATTTATAAATGTAAAGAGTCTGATTATTAGACAACTGCAGCAGATTAAATATGTTGGCCTGTCTACAGTTTGGCCTATAGCCAAGTTCATTTCAACCTTGTAAGCTACACTTCAAGAGTTTGTTAGGCAAATCATGTCTTGCTGTGGGTGATAACAGCTCAACAATGCTGAGAAACTCTGCATTGAAAGTGCTTTAGACTTGCACTTATTTTGTCAAATATCTTTGAGAATATGAAATTGGTAATGGTCTTGGTTGCTGATATATATACTTCATATATATCTACTGGTACTAAAATAAGGTCTCTCTTATTTGACATCATTCATAATTGTTACCCAGTGAAAATATTTTTATCAAGAACAAATGGAAGTCGGATTTTAAATGGACACTTTGCACAAACAATGAAGAACTGTTACTACAGCTCTTCTCATATGAACTGATCATGACTTTTTTTTCTCTCAAGAATCTACTTGACAACTATGAATTGTTTCATATGGAGCAATGAGATCTTGATAATATGGAAATGCTGTATATTAATCATCTATCCCATAATTTATATATATATATATACCATGTTCAAAACCCCAAATGTTTGCATCAAAAACACAACTTCAATGTAGTTATTGTCCCATTACATTTAAAGCCAAAACTTCAATTGCTAAAACTATCAAAACTGTTTTTTGCCAATAAGCTTTAAATCTATACCTTAAAGCATCAACTTAACTTTAATCATTTAGCAACTGCATTTCATTATTGTCTACTCTTTGTTTATATAGTTTTATACATTTTGTACACGTGCCTATTACCCAGTCAACAATAACAGTAACAATTAATAATGCCAAATTACAAAGAGGCAACATAGATAGAGACGATCAACAATTCTAAACTAGATTACTGAAATGTATTATAAGCAGGATGTCCAAGTAATCTCTCTCCAGTGGTTCCCTGTAAAATTTACAATCCAATTCAAAATTCTGTTACCCACATATAAGGGACTTAACAGCCAAGTTCTCATTATCTACCTGACAGAGACCTGATACATGTAACAACTTATGTTTGTGTCTCTCCTTTCTTTGTTCTTCATCCTCTCTTTCCTGTCTTCCTTTTCCTGCTCTACCTGGCTGGTCTTTAGCAGGGGGTCCCCCTTTATGATCCAGGTCCTGATGAAGGTTTCTTCCCTCTTAAAGGGGAGTTTCTCTTGATTCTGTTTGGCTTTAAGGTTTATCACCTGCCAGGGAGGTTTTTGCTTGGCTTTGTTTCTTTTAATATTTGCTGGGGGGGTCTGGGTTTCTGTAAAGTACCAAGGGACCGCCTGTATTGTAACACATACTACTTTGGTTTGAATTAAATTGGAATGAATCATGAATCATTGTTGATTAAATTTATTTCCAGTAGGAGTAGAAACTATCTGAACAGACAGAGAAACAGGATTAGGAAATCCTAGTTGTTGAATAAATCTCCATGGTAACTTATCCTCCCCTGCCGTTGTGCAACCAACTGGAGACCAAGTTCATCTACTGTCTTGGTTTTGTGCAGCAGTCATCAGGAGAGATAATTCAGGATTTTTTAAAAATTTATATATATATATTTTTTTTTGCCAGTGGTTGTTCAGTTAAGGTAAAAATTATTAACACCCACAGGAAAACATGTAACAGTAAAAAAAAAAAAACTGGAGTAGAGTATTATTTATTAACCTAACAGTGTTAAGGCCCCTATTTGGTTCACTTTTGACTGAACAAATATTTAAGTTTTCTATATACAAAATGCAGTTAAGATTGAAGTAGGAATTGAAGATTTACCAAAACTAAAATTTCCTTGGACCTCACCACATTTTTGGTATACATCTGTAATTAAACGTAAGACTGATAGATTTTGGAAACAAGCCTTGCAAACAGATGAAGATTAAATGAAAGTATTAGGCTGCAGCCCCATTGGTTGTTGTGTTTTAGTGTCTCTTTCAGCTGGAGTTCTCTGATGAGAGGATTCAAGATTCACGCTGGTGCTCTGCCTTTGTACCTCTGTTAGTGTTTCAGCTGATCTGTGACTTTAATATTTGGTATAATCAGGGTTGATTCCCAGAATGAACCTGCAAGCACAAAGAACAGTACAGAATTTTGCAAAACAGAATTTCCCAAAATGCATAACTTATTAAATAAATCACGTAGAAGCTGGATAATTAACAACCATGTTCCAAGAATAAGGCTCCAACAGAACTTACTTTCTTAACTGATGCAGAAAATTCACAATTAACATTCTGTCTGCAGTCAATATGTTTGTGGTCCATTGTTCTTGTAGTTTGTAGTGCTGACCTGCCCCCTCCCGGACCACCTTAGTGACTACTGTTAACCCCTGATTATATTTTATATAGTCGTCTTTGTAGTACACCAACTAACCATGTATCAGTCACATGTAGATAAAACTCTTAGTTCTCCAGTTAATAGATAATGACTACTAATAATTCTTGTCTTTTGTACCATTGACAATATATCTGTGTGTCTTCTTCTGTTCTTCAGCCTCTCTGTCCTATCTCTCTTTTCCTGCTGTTCCTGGTCTTCAGCAGGAGGGTCCCTCTTATGATCCAGGTCCTGATCAAGGTTTCTTCCTTCTTAAAGGGGAGTTTTTCTTCTCAGTGTTAGACTTAAGGTTTTTCTCCAGCTAGGAGAGTTTTTAGCTACCATAGTTTATGTAATAACTGCTTGAGGGTCATGTTCTGGGCATCTGGAAACCCCTAGAGACAATTTGTATTGCAACAGATGCTATATAAATAAAACTGAATTGAAGCAAACTGACTTGACGTGAGGCTAAATAACTCATGGTTGTAGGTAAACTGGAAGGCAGGTTTAGACAAAATGTTACATGTAACTGTAACTGTAAAATAACTGTTTTTAAAAACATTGCAAATGAACTAAAAGCAAGTTAATATTTCTAAAAGTAATTTAAAACATTTCAAGTAACATTACGTTATGGCAGTACTGACATACTAAACATTTTATTATCTTAATGGTTTGGGGTTTTCCTCTCATCAGCTGTTTTAGTTTGAGGAATTAAAAGTTTTAGAAAGATATTAATGTTGGTCAGTATTTTGTGGGGACATTTGCTACGGTAAAATTATTGACACCAAATTAAAAAAATATAGCAGGAGCCACCTATTTTCCCATAATCCGTTGCTTTTTATCAAGAATTTTGGTTACATAAAAGGAGTGGGGATCTTAGGTTGAGGGTTAGAATGTAAAATATTTAAGTGTCAGTTTCCGTTGGTCTAAAACCATTTAAGGTCTCAGTAGAGTAGGGTAGACCAGGTATGGCTGTAACATGAGTTGCATCACCAGAGAGATGAAATAATTGTCCGAGATGGGGGAGGGGGAGTCGCTCTGTAAGTAAATAAACGTGATCAAGCGCTTTTTATCCCCTAGTTGCACACTTAACTTGTTGGTGGATTTTGAGGGAGTACAGTATTGAGATGTGCTTTGTTAATGTCTCCAGCCATCTGGATGGATTCTCTGTTGTTTATCATGTGCTGCAGATGGCTGAGTGCTGTGCTAACACTGGTATCATATGTAAACTGCAGTCAGAATGGCTTCTGTTAGCTCCTGTGGCAGGTAGAAACGTCAGCACTGGACGGACATGGACTCTAGGTCCAGTGAGCAATGGCTTTCTATTACTCTGCTGTCTGAGCACCCGTCTTCAAGAGCATAAACATAGAGTCCCCCACCTCAACTCTCGCCTGAGTCTTCTGCTTGGTCTTGGTGGTGGGTGAAACGGCCCTCTAGCTCCACTGTGGCGTCAGAGATTTGTGGGTTCAGCCAGGGTTCACAAACAGTCAGTAGACAACATTCTCGGATGAAGCGGTTATGTTTGATCTGTTAATTTGATCTGGTTAGTTCCTGTTTTATTTTGAAGGTCTGTTCTTGTGTTTAGTCATAGTTAGACTTCCCCTGCTCATGTCTGCCCTGATTATTTGCACCTGTGTCTCCTTAAGTTCTGTTTGTATATATTGCCTTGTCTTTCCCTTGCTCCTTGATAGTCCATGCTATATGTCTGTCTTGACTTGGTTTAGGCTGAAGATATTTTTGAGTTTTGTTGGATCCATGCTTGTGGTGTTAAAAGGATTTTTTTTTCTTTCTTGTGCTTCTGCCATTCTCCTCTCCTGCATTTGGGTCCTGCCACAACCTCTTCAGCATGTAACAGATGCACATCAGAGGAGTGTGGCAGTCACATGAGGGGGTCCAGAGATGCTGGAGTTACTCCCACATGAGGGGGTCCAGAGATGCTGGAGTTACTCTTACATGAGAGGGTCCAGAGATGCTGGAGTTATCCCCACATGAGGGGGTCCAGAGATGCTGGAGTTATCCCCACATGAGGGGGTCCAGAGACGCTGGAGTTATCCCCACATGAGGGGGTCCAGAGACGCTGGAGTTACTCCCACAT
>JAOWBL010056106.1:0-23080 GCA_028564865.1 Zenarchopterus dispar | reverse complement strand
ATATATATATATATATATATATATATATATATATATGTATGTATGTATGTATGTATATATATATATATATATATATACACATACCCCCCCACACACATATATATGTATGTATGTATATGTATATATACATTAATTTAAGGTTCAAATTATATGCCTGGCATAGTCCTGCTTTCATAATCCACACAATAGTCACATTTTCACGTGTGTTTCTCTACAATGGGTAATGCACTTTTTAAGCTTTTTGTGTTGCAGTAGTATATGTCTCTTTTATTCCTTTTTTTCTGTGCCTTCCATTTCTCCTGTTTTCCATTGTATGTTTTGCCGTTTTTAAAAATTTCCTCTCTACTAAGCTCTTTTTTCCTGCCCAAGAGAAGGTAGTGACATATTTCCAAAGCCAATTTATTACTTATTGTTTCCTAATAAAACAGAAAATCTATAAAGCCAGAAAAGCTCCCATAATGATGTAATATTTCTGTTGTGGAAAAAAGTATATAATACCTCTATATAAACACATTTTAATCACTAGGTGACTACAATACTGGAACAACATAATAGTACTTCAAAATAAAGACTTGGCAAGTTAGTGAATTATTGTAATATCTTTTGCATTTGAAAGGCTCAGTACACCTCCGCTTTCAATGCAGGAGTGACACAGAGAGTCATCAGTACAACAGTTTTATTGAGCTGAGCTGGGAGCTATTCAGACAAAATAAGATGCAGTTATCAAAACATCTTTGCAGCTGTGTAGGGCAGCTAAACCCAAACTGTACAGACACAGTACTGGTCTGAACTGGTTGTACGCATAATAAACTCACAGAGTGACTGATAAATTTCTATCGCAGTTTCCTAAATCTCCATTAGGATGTCTTGTATAATCTGTGAAATACAGTGTCGTAAACTGGCCCATGCTGAACAGGAGTCTGAGCAAATGATTGACAGGGACTCCGGAAGTCGGGCTGGTCCAGGCGCTGTAGTACCACCTACTGGCAGAGAGAAGAAACTACATGTTAAAAGGTTGGTCAGGTTCGTTTTGTCTTCTATGACATAATGTTTTTGGGTATTCTTATCAGTTTTGGTTGTGAACCCCAGCAGATTTTTAAAGCACCAAAATGGTATTAAACAGGTACGAAACAGCTCTTCTAAAACCTGAATTGTCTGATGGGAAGAAAACTACAACTATACAAGATAAAAGATTAAATCTATGAACAATTTTTAAAAAAATCCACCCTTTGTCATTTGTTTCATCATTTTCTATATGCTATAACTGTTAGGTGTGTTTTCTTGCCGCATCCCTGATGTATAAATTTGACACAGATAGGTTAGAGAGATTACATAGAAGTTGCAGGTGGACTAATAGAAAACTCTATCCCCTCTCCTATCCCCCATGGGAAACACAGCGCAAGGGGAAGTCCAATCATATAAAGGTAATTCAAATTCAGATTCAATTTTTTTCATTAATTCCCAAAGGGAAAAAAAATTGTGGATTAACCCAATCCAGCAGGGTTCATTCATTCAGAATCTAATCCTGAAATCCAGTTGCTCATGGGAAAACATAGGAAAAACTGGATTGCATGATTGTATAAAATCAAGTGATCAAATCCAGTTTGTTTTTTCTGAATCAAATCACTAGTTTGAGCTGTTCAAAATGTTTGAGTGGGAGAACGATTATTGTCGATATCCTAATCTGTGCTCTGAGGGTCTGCTCTTCAAAGGTGGCTGAAGTTTTCATCAAGTTTTTAAATCTGTTCCTCTTCATGTCTTTTTGTTGCCTACCACAGGTCAATTCCACCACCACATTTCAATTTTAATAAAGTGTTTTGAGAGGAGAGTTGTGTCTCATATTAAAGAGGCTATCCCCAACATAAAGATCACCTGCAGTTTGGCTATCATCAGAATTGGTCCACTGTCACCTCATTTGATGCAGTCATTTACGCAACCCTTATCCAGATTTGGCAACCCTTACAGGTCGTATCCAGTTATTAATTTATCAATTTATTGACCATCTAGGACAAAAGTTAACTGGATTAGCTACTGAATCTATGGAGGGCAAAAACGCTAGATTGGATCGGCTGGAGAAACTCAGCGGGACTGTGAAGATTGTCCCAGCTGAGGATCCGTACCATCACCTCGGAAGTGCAGTTGTTGACGGAATAAAGAAATAAAGCAGCAGCTCAACGATGACTAACTAATTGCAACGGCAGAGCATCGATAGGGAGCCTTCTTACTTTTAATCACGTATAAATAAACATTGCGTGCGTTATGAATACGGTAAGCTATATTTCAAAGAAACCGCTCAACGTTAACGATGAACTGTTTAGAAAACGCTGAAAAAAACGACCTCCGTGACCTCAAAGTTCGTTTAACTGCCGCCTTAAATGATTAAAGATATTTCAGTTAGTTGAGGGAAACCAACGACTCTCTGCTGTGGACTTTAAAATTATCAGTACAGCAACTATCGACATCGCTTATTTATCGGCATAATGGCAGAGGCCATGATGACGTTTCAGTCCCAACTTTCCGTTGTCATGGAAACGGTCTTCAAGGCTGCCATGTATGAAATCACTCGGTTGGTTGAGGACAGCTTCATGGAGGAGGTGACCCGCTGTCGGCAGCAGGTGGAGTCCCTAAAGAGGCGCGTTAGATGGGCGGAGAGCCGGCGCGTGGAGAGGCTGGAGGACCCCGCCGGGCGGTGCGCCGACTGCGGGAGAGCCGGCTGGTCCGGTGAGACAGCATCGGCGGCCAGTCAGGACTCAGGTACCGTGTATGCACAACTCCTTTGTTTTACTTTTTTCATTAATAGTTTATTTTACATTCACTTTATCACACATATTGGCTCTACACTATTCTCATACTCACCCCAAATATAAATACAAGATAACGGGCACATTTATTCAGATCTGGGCTGTTTTTGCACCTTTGGCTCTGGTGCAGTTTTGGCAAGTGTCAAGGGTCTTTTATACAGAAGCGTACTGGTGAAGTAGAGGATTACTGGTATCAGTATCGAAACAACTCTCTTAAAAAAAAAAGTTTAAAACCATATGATGGTGGTAGGTATTATTTGGCAAATACAACCTCCAATGAAGAACATGTGACTTTGTTCACCCTGCCATTATTAATTTAACGAAATCAAAGCAAAAACACAATGCCAAGAGGGAAAGTCATAAGCTGCCATTGTTGCACATTGATCTGAAAAGGGTTATGAAAGCACTTTAGACCTTTTTAGGAGTACTGTTTGACAGAATGAGCGTTGACTCCAGAGAGTTGCCAGTCTTCCCAGGAGTTGAGGTCCAAGCAAATTTACTCCGAGGTCAGACTGTACAATGGTCAGAGAAATAGAAAAAGCCCCAGAGCTATATCTCAGATCCTACAGGGACCAATGAGCATGAAAGCATGATTAGAGGAAGACTGAACAAGCACAGTTTGTCTGGAAATGTTTGACAGAGAAAAGACTTCTGTCTAAACAGAAGCACTGCTGATGTTCATGAAACTACAAATGACAAGACTACCAGAACAATGCCAGACAGACGAGAGCAAGGAATGGTGTAAAGAAAAATGGGCAGAAATTCCTCCACAGCCATGCGAGAGGTTGATAAATTCATTAAGAAAAATGTGGTGCTGCTAAAGATGACGACTACCTGGTAAATCTTGAGTGGACTCAATAGCACTTCCTCAAATAAAATCCCGGACCAATTTGGTGATGATCTAATCGCTTTGTCAACATGATGGAGACACATGGCAAAGACGATGAGAAACTCACTCTGAGATTTTGGCTCTGTGGCAAAGGGAACTTTCCTGATCTTAATTACATCAAGAACCTGTAGGCAGTCGTCAGAAATCAGTTAGACACAGAGAAAATTACAAATGTGGATCAACTCAGGACACACAGCAGGGGTGGATCAGTCATTATCTGGCTCAGAAACTGATATCACAAAGTGAAGAACAGATGTTTTGAAACTTGGCAGATGAATCAGCACAAGAGCTCATTAATGGAAAAAGTGAACAATTGAGGAACCAATGAACCAAAAACTCAGATAAATGATAAAAACTCATCTGAACAGTTGGTATCAATGCAGAATTTATGAACTGATTCTTGAAAAACACATTCTTGCATGAAGCAAAACGTTGCTTAATACGGCAGATTTAAAGCCCACAAAACTTGACAGTTTGGTTCATTTTTATCATACCGATGGGCTTTACGTTCAAAAGTGTCTTAACTTTTTTTATTGTAATCCAGCTGCATGAGAAATGCTTGTTTCCAGACACATGAAATTAGTTTCACTAAAGATCTTAATGAAGCAGTCAGGATTCTTCGAAGGGTTTTTCAAACCAACTCACAGCTCAAATGTTGATCTGAAATACAACTCTGAATTCTAAACATCTGTCAGTTAACTGTAGAGATATGACTTTGTCTTAAATCAACTTGTTGGTTTTGCTTTTTTTAACCAGAAGAGTTGAGGTTTACTGAAATCTTTTGAATGTGAGTAGTAACAGCTGTATTTTGTTTTATTGAATTTCATTTTCACGCTGTGTTCTTTCTGCAACAGAGAAAAGTCTGAAACAGGAGAAGGTTGTCCTGGAAGAGTCGGACGGTTCCCAGGGCTCTGCTGGAGAAACACAGACTCAAGACGTGGAGGCAAAGCCAGAGGCTCCCGTTTCCATGGGCGCAACTCATGTAGGATAACTTTAATTATTTGTTTTCATACTTTATTTATTACTTGCATATCTTTTTATCACTTAATTGGGCTTGTGAATTAATACATATGACATCTGTGATTACAACATTTCTGCAACATTTTACATTGTTTTTGTTCTCATAAAGATAATTTACATGTTAAATAAAAGGTATTTTAGTGAGTATGACTTTTTGCTGACTTGTATTACTTTTGTTTTTGGTATGAATAAGATAAAACTGTAAAACTTCAAATCAGAAAAAGTTGCACCAATTTAAAGATAGGAAAAACAACACACACAGACCTTTCTTTGTTTCTTTCTTTTATTTTTATTTACAGTCGGCATCAACCTAACATAATGTTCTTTTCTTTTATCCTGAAATACATTTGATTTTTAAAAAAATTTATATTCATTTTTGTATTTCATTTCTGCTGCACACAGAGTTAGGAAAAGGAGGGGAAAAAAATTCTGAGGGATCTGTAGATGTCCACAGGTCCACTGAGTCTTTGGGGAGCAAAGATGGACAGAAGATCTCCACTTTATGAAAAATGTGTGATAAAATAATTGAAAAGTTTAAAAACAATATTCATCAGATAAATAGGCAGAGATCTTGATGTTTCTCCTTCTCCAGTCCAGGATATCATTAAAACATTCTAGCCTAAGATGGGCATTTATGATCACTGGTCTCTCAGAAATCATCATTTATCAATATCTAATAAAGCCACATTGACAAGGAGTTACTGATGGTAACTTTTGTCAAACACTAAAGTATGGAGCTTCCTTCACTAATGCCACTCAGAAACTTGTCCACAAGCAAAGTCAACATGTCATCTGGGATGGACAATCAACACAGTAAAACCATGTATTGTGGACAGACGAATCAGTATTAAAGATCTTGTATGGCAGAAATGGTTGTCATGTCGTCTGGACAAAAAAAACATCATTCAGACTGGTAAAATCAGCAAATCCTAAAGCCAGTTCCTGTGATGGTATGAGTTTGTATCAGTTCCTTGTGTCCACCTCTGTGATGGCAGCACTGATGCATAAAACTACACTGAGGTTTTTGAGCAACATATGCGGCCTTCAAATCCACATCATTTATAGAAATAAGCCTTTTTAAAAATAATCAAGACAATTCAAAACCACATTCTGCAGATATTAGAGAGGCATTGTTAAAGAAGTAAAAAGGGTGCAGTTAGTGGACTGACCTGTTGACATTCCTGACCTGATCCCAATGGAGAACTTAAGCTCCATGTAGCATTGATTCCTGCAGGTTGAGGCTAAATGACTGAAAGCTGTTTCACTTTGTTTGGTTTGAACTTTGGGCACTACTGCCTGACCAGTCCCTGCAGATTTACTTTCTAAAAATATATTATTATAAGCTTTGTTTGCAGGAAGAATGAAACAAAATGACATTTGGAACTCTTCATCACTTCTTGGTACCTTTTAAATACCAGAAGTGTTTAAAGAAAGAGTGACAAAGGAACAAAGGGCTTTTTGGGAATCTGTGTCAGACCTGAATGGATGTATTATAAGAAATAAAAATAAGGTAATGAGAAAAAAAACCCCATAAAATATATTTGGGTTCACTCTGTCTGCAAAGAAATACAAGTCTAACCAAATGTAAGAATTACTGCACTTTTTAAATTTTCTTTTTCGATATTGTTCTAATGTTTTCTGATTTGGGTTTATAAATCTACAAAAGTGTCACAAGATGCAATTATTTCTCACGTGCACAAAGTATGAACTGCTTACTGAGCATGATTATTGTTTTCCAACATTTCTACCAGCAAACGGATGCACAACAGGAAAAGTTTGACGGACTCCTCAAGGAGGAATCTCTTCAGAGTATGCCAGAAACCAGAGAGTCACAAGAGTGGGGTGTCAATTCAGATGGTGAGTCTCTGAGCACGTGGACTCGGACAGCTGGCTGTTCATTTTGAAATTAAATTCATCACGTTTCATTACATAGCACTTCACTGGAAGCATGTTTATTTCTAGTTTAACAGTTGTTTAAAAATTTGTCCTTGTTGTTTTAGTACTATGTTGGGGGATACATATTCAAATACAACTTCAGGTGAACAGCAACGTGTCTTTTTTTTCACTGTGCCATGAGCTGTTTAACAAAAATGAAAAGAAGAAAAAACAAAATAAAATCTAACGATGTATCCTTCACTTGCATTGAAGTCTCTGTAGATCTCATACTGGTAGCTCTACTCAAACAACTACCAAATGTTAACTAAATACCTGTTATCAGTTCAAGAAATTCTACAGGTGTGCAGTCCTCAATAAAAGCAGATTTTTTTGGCAGTTTACTGGTTTGAAGCATTCAGGCGTCCATTAACACTATTCCAACAAGGAAAAACACAAGCAGTGGTCTTAGAGAAGCAGTTATTTCTCAATGTTTATTGTAAAACCATCCAAACATTGTGTAGTTCAACATTCTTCGGTGAGAAAGAATCTTCACATGTGAATGTAGCAGGAAATTTAGCCCAAGGTCAAATCATGCAGTACTAGGACAAATACAAGTAGTGTATGATTAAACCGTGTAGGGCTCTCTGAGCATGTCACATGGTAAAGTCCATGATACCATAACTAGAAATAGACTGAACAAGTAGGGTTTGTCTGGAGCAGTTTGGCAGAGAAAGCCTGTTCTGTGTCAAAACAGCATGAAAGTACTATTGAAAAAAATAAAACTAGATCTGAACAAGACTTGTGGAACAATGTTCTATTAACAGGTGACATCAAAGTGGAGTTATTTGGCCTTAATGTCCAGTGCCATGTTTTCTAAAAACCAAACACAGGAGTTCAGAAGAAACATCTTGTACCTAAACCAATCAGAAGTGGTGGAGTGGCCATGATTTGGGGTTGTTTCGCAAACACAAGACTATGGTACCTCCCAGTCATTAACTCAGCGATAAACTACTCTCTATATCAGAATATTGGAAAAGCTTAAGCTTGTCTGAAGCTGAAATAATCCAGGAGGAATGTGATTTGAAAGAGAGCTGGCAATCTCCAAGAATCAAGGTTTTGGGTTGGCTTTGACAAAGTCCAAACCTTAACCCATTTTATATTCTGTGATGAGACCTTAAGAGAGTTGTGAGCTGGTGATTGTTTAAAAAGTCTAAATGAACTGAAGCAACTATACAAAGAAACATGTGAGACACAAATTAAGTCAAATAGGAATCAACTACCAAAGTATTTTTGGTAAAGGTGGATATAAAAGCAGCAGAATCAAGGGGGTACTTAGTATGCCCAGTTTTGTTTTGTTTTTCCTTTTTGGCCTAATTTTTATCAAATGAATAATGGCATTGTGAAAAAATCGTATGTTGTCGCTCAATTGTGGTTTTTTTGTCTGACATAAGACCCACTAAAATCCAATCGTTTTTAAAATCATGATTCAAATTCAAAAGTACTGTATGAATCCCTGAAAGGAAATTAAATAATTATGAGTTCACAACAAAATGTAGAATCAAAGGAAGCTATATTTACTTTTGCACATGATGGTGACAAATCAGAATTATAGAATTGGAGAATGGGAATTAAATAAAAAAATATTCTGTGGATAGAATATCAACATTTGTATTTCTCAATTCACTTCAGATAGATTCAAAAGTAATTTGTTAGTGCAACAAATATTTCCCAAAGGGAAATAATTGAAAGTGTGTCGTCTGAAGCACTCTCAGATGAGATTGAACTAGTGGAAATAATTGTTGCACTAGTTTTCAATATTGAGATTTCTTTAAAGATTTAAAGGGTTTATAGCTGTGGGTAGGAAGGACCTCCTATAGCGATCTGATGGATCTCTTGTAGCGATCTGTTGCAGCAGATCTGAAGAAACCTCTCATTGAAGACACTGTTGCTGAGTCACTGTGTTATAGAGAGGATGCTCAGGGTTGTCCATGATGTTCTTCATTTTATTAAGTATCCTCCTATGGACAATCATCTCCAGAGGCTCCAGAACAGTCCCCAGAACAGTGCCAACCTTCTTTATTGGTTTAAGTTTTTTAAAGTCACTGGCTCTGATACTGCTCCCCCAACAGATGACTTCAGATGTGATTGAACTTTTCATATCAGACTTATAGAAGATATTCAATATCATGCTGCAAGGGCTGAAGAACCCAAGCTTCCTTAAGAAGTAAAGTCTGTTCTGTCCTCTTTTATAAATAGAGTCAGAGTTGCATCTCAAGTCCAGTCTGTTATGCAGGTAAATATTGAGGTAGTTATGCTCCTCTACCACCTCCACTTCTTCTTCCATGATGGGAAAGCTACTTGACTTAATCCTAGCTCTCCTAAAATCCACAATCATAATTTGTCTTTTTTGCATTTAAAATGAGGTGATTGTTCCCACACCATGGTACAAAACGGTCCACCAATTTTCTGTCCTCAGTCTCTTGTCCACCACTGACACACCCCACAACTGCAGAGTAATCTGAGTATTTCTGGAGATGACAGGGTTCTGACTTGTACTCTCTGAGGTAAAGAGAAATGGTGAAACAGTTCTATGTGGTTGTCCTGTGCTGCTGACCACCTGGTCAGACACACAACCATTCAGTCTCACAAACTGTGGTTTGTTTGTCAGATAGTCAATAATCCAGGTTATTGTAGAGTTTACTGCGTAGTAATGCAGGTTGGGTGGTGTTAAATGCACTGAAGAAATCAAAGAACACAATTCTCACAGTGCTGCTGTTTTGTCCAGATCTATGGGTTGTTTGAAGCAAGTGTGTGATGGCATTTTGTACTCCAGTAATAAACGAACTGCAGTGGGTCCTGGAAGGTGTTTGTTTGTTTGTTCAGGTGGGCCAGTAAAAGTCTGTCAGGACTTTCCTGATGTGAGATGTTAGGGTTACAGGTCTATAGTAACTGGGGGTCCCAATATCTCCTGATGTGATAATATTGTCCGTCACACACTGTTATGGTAAAACACATTAACATGTCATGCAAGAATTCTGAACTATATCCATTCTTTTCTTAAGACAACTTTGATTAAATCTTTTTATCCTCTTCAAATGTTAACTACTCTTATTCAAGAAGCAACTAAGTTAAAAAACTTTACAAACGTGTGCAAAGCTAGTAATAATCAGCAGGGCTTCTGCAGCAAGCTGCCACCATGAGCAGCGCTGCTCTGGGGCACACACATTCAGAAGGTGAATATTGTTTTGTTTTCTGAACATCCTCTTTTTTATTTCAGAGATGGATGAATCAAGTCTACCTGGACCAAGTAAATGCTTCACTGAGCAAAAAATCTCAAAGTGGGAAACCAGCTTTGACCAGAGAGCAGAATCGAGCCAAGACGGACACACAGGTTACCCTTCTGAGACGCTGTTCCATAGCAGGTATGGGGTTGATGGGTTGTCTGGCTTTGACAAGGCCAGCTATGAAGACACCAGTCTGATTGGCTCAGGTGACTTTGATGGGTTACAAAGTTCGCCTTCCCACCTGGCCGGAGATTTGAGTTACATGCCCCAGTATGATGAGGATGTGGAAGCCCCTGCAGACACCCCACAGGAGAGCAGGGTGACAGAGGGTTCCCCAGCTGGGTCACCTTCCAGGACTAACATGGATGTAAGTGGAGAGTTCAGCTGCTTACTGATAAATGAGGAGGGGTTTCTGCAGGACACCAATGTCCCATATCCCAGTCACGGGTCTGCTGATTCAGGCGGCAAACTGAGTCTTCGTGGCCAGGCTGTTCGGTTCAACCTGCCTCCAGACGCCACTGAGGATGTGTGTGATCCCTTAAATACATGTAGTGATGTCTTAAACCCAGAAGAACAGATGCAACATCAGACGGCAGGGAGTGGAGGGAGGAGAGACACCTGCAACTCCATGTCCTTCCCAGATTCTGTTTCTCTCAAGGTCCACAAACAGACACACAAAAGCATCGCACAAGGGCCTCCATACTCCTGCAAGCAGTGTGGTAAGACCTTCACTCAGGCTTGTAACCTTAAAGTCCACCAGAGGATTCACTCAGGGCAGGGGCTCCACCTGTGCAACCACTGTGGGAAAGGTTTCCCTTCCTTTGCTGAATTAAAGATGCATAAATGTGGCCAGCCAGGTGACAAACCTTACTGCTGCACTGTCTGTGGGAACAAGTTCAGCCGCCTCTGGAATCTGAAACTGCATCGGAGAATTCACACACAGGAGAAACCTCATCGGTGCACCATGTGTGATAAGAGCTTCACAAGGGCGGACATTTTAAAGGTTCACCAGCGCACCCACACAGGGGAGAGACCTTACCGTTGCTCTGTTTGTGGTCTTAGCTTCAAACGCCTGGATCACCTGAAGTCACATCAGCGCAAACACGTGACTCACTTGTAAAACTGACGTGTGGGAACTTTCAAAAACCCATGTTTCATACATGAGCTATGTATGTGTCCTTCCAGGGTTGGAAGTTCACATTTTTCCCACCTACCATAGTAGCAGGTTAATTTTAAAATGTACTTGCCGCTCAGATTTTTTTCTAAGTTTTTTTTTTTTTTTAACCAGCAAGGAAATGCGTATTAAAACCAATGTAAAACTATTGTAATATCAAAGCGCTGACTTTCCCTGGAAAATTTTCCTCATATGGATGGGACACTTGGATGACTTCAGGTAATTGCTTCATATTTGAGTATTTTGTCCCAACAACAAAGCTGTTTTATTTGGTTCTGAAGCCAAATGTTGGACTAGTGAACAGAACACAGTTTAGTTTGTCTCATCACACACCAGCTGTTGGCGGTATGGACCTTTTTCAGATGTTGGCTTTTGCCGCCATCGAGTTCAGATGCAGCTGGTGCAGACAGATGTTGAGTCCCTTTTTTTGGTAAGGTGTGTATATTTGCGTATCATCAATCACACCTTGTTCAAATGGTTTATGTGATTTTAAAAAAAACAAAGCTTAAACTGTAAAACTCCTTACCAATTTCACATTTATTTTTAATGTGAATAGACTTTTGAGAGTTGTGATTAAAAGATGCAATGTCTTTTTATCAGAATGCCACCAACAAAAATTGTTTTTCCAAAAGCTTTGTCTTGACCAGGAGTGTCGTCGTGTGCTCTATTTCATGCAGCAGGTCCAGGATCTAGCAGGTTGAGCAAACCCAACCCTACACCCTCCATTACACGAAATAACAGACTGCTTCTGGGTGCTAATTTCCAACCTTGTTTTCTACTCAAATATATATGTTTTAGAATCTCATTCACACATCTTTAAATATTTCCTGTACATATCAAACTTCAGAAACGCCATATTTTTTATGTTTTTCTCATGTCCTCTTTCTACTCTCAAATACTGCTGCATATTTGTTTTTTGTAAAAAAAAAAAAATGGCTGTAAGTAAAATAATAACACTGAGCAGTGTTATCTTTGTGAATATTGATGTAACTCAAAATAAAAGTGGCTTCTGATATTTTCCTGTTTAAGTTCTTATTTTAGGGCGTGGCTGTTCCAGTAGGTCCACATGAATAAAATCGCACATGATGGATACGTCCGGGCCTCCACGTCTCAAACCCACGTCACCACTGGATACCACTGCCTCGCCAGCTGTTGTGAATCTCTAACTCACACCTCTAATCAATAAGAGGGGTCCCATCAGAGGCATCCTCCTGCTTTTTTTTTTTTGTTTTTGCCAGTTGTGGTTAACCATGTAAATATACGCATGGAAGATCAAGCCAGCAGGAACCCGGACACAGGAATGGCAAAGGGATCGCTTTTGATTTTTCAAAATAAAAGACTGTACTGGGAGTCTAACTTGCACATGAACCTGTGGAGGAATTCCACCGGCGAGTTGAAATACAGCATTTTATTCAGCACCACCCACCCTTTTTTTAAAAAATAAAAATAATAGCAAAAAAGACAAGGTATGGTGAGAAATGGCTGCAGTCTTTGAAGCAGAAACTGTTACCTCATAATTATATATCTTTTTACATGTGCAGAGTACTGGTTCATGCCCTGAGTCTTGTCAAAACTTTCCAGGTAAAACTGTGATCTCAAATTTGACCATAAGGGCAGGGCTCTGAAGAGCTCAACTTCTGAAATACTCTGAGGTCATCCTGAGGACAAAACAATTTCTGCACTCAGAGGTCACTGTCACATCAGAAGAAATCCTTTTTGAAACCTGAACACGCTTTACGAACTCAGCACTGATACTTTCTTCTTCATATGTAGGCTTTTTCTTGCTTCTCTAGATAACCACGGAGATTGTCCCCAGAGGTTTCCTAACTAAGTACAACTAGGTTCTCCAACTCTGGATACGTGCATGTTTGTATGTAAAAAGCTAAACTAATAGGAGAGATTTTATATACTGTGGGCTGCTGCATGAATGAAAGTTGATAAAAGAGAAATGAGTGATCACTGACACTATGACTGCATAAATTGAAAAGTTTATCAATATCACTGCTGCTTCACCAAAGCGTGAGTTGATCTGTCAGTTTCTATTGTGTATTTTATTAAATACATTTGGTGCAGGTGTTAGTCCTCGTTCGGATTATCTGGTGCAAACCCTAATGGTCTTTGCACCAAATCGGCAGCAGGAAAATGAAATGACGTTCCTTTTCTGTGTCTACACCAAAGGTTTTATTAGCTGTCCTTCATTTTTGGCTTTTTTAAACATTTTCCAAGGTGGATGTGGATGAGAAAGTGAACTTAAGCTATAAGCCAGCACACCGTCTGAGCAAGGGCAAAAGTACTTGACAGTTCAGTTATTTCCTTTAAAACAAAATAAAAACAGGGAATTTGTCCCTGTTCATGATGGACATTTTTTAATCTTACCTTTCCCATCACATCTTTTGAGATATATGTTAAGACGTATTGATGTAAGTCACAAAGTCCTGCAGAAGGATGGTGGTTGTTAGTACATATGTAACTAAAAATGTTATCCTTAGTGCTCAGCATCTGGTTTTGGAAAGCAACAATAGCTATTTTCTAAAACCACATACTACACTACTAGTGCACAATGATTTAACCAAAAATGCAGGATGTTATCAATTGGAGCATCTGCTGTAAAAATAGCAGCATGGTGTGGTGCTTCAAGGAGACTTTCCAAGATACAACTACAGACTGCAGAAGAACGGAACAAAACTGAACTGAACGTCAGGTCTACATTTCTGAAGAGTGCTTTTGTTCTAAGTGGAGTGATGCATCAGCAGGTCTGGAAGATGACGCCCATCTCATGTCAGTCACAGTTGGCTATTCTAGCTTGACTTAGTTTATGATTCCAATTGATATCTTGTTACATTTATTCTGATAAACTCTCCAGTGACCTTCTTCTCAAGTGTCTCTATCAAAGCAGCATCAGAAATAAGCACTTTCAAGGCTGAGAGGAGTAGCAGAAGTCCACTGGGGCCAGGAGTCACTCGGCCTGCCCTTGTGTTGAACAGTTTCATTTCCTGTAAGTTAAAACCGGCTCAGGTATCTGACACAAGTCAATGCCTTCTTAAGATGCTTTGCATTGACCAGTGTAATGGAGTATATTCTGTATGTGATTCCACTTGCTGCCTTCATGTAATGTAATTCTGGTATCTGTGTGGCTCTCTGTGGTTGTCTGTCAGAGGAGGCTATAAAAGCTGCTCGCTACTATTCAACACCGTCAGTCATGAGGGACCTGCCCAAGGTAGATGGTCAAATTCAGCCCTGTATACAAAAGTTCTTAAAATAAGGTTTCATGATAATATTATGAATACAAGTCTCATGGACAAAGTATGAGAATTAGTAACTATTTTTGCAGTAACTATGCAGACTGGAGTGAACTGCACGTGCTGAGTTGGCTAACCTTCTTCTAATTTGCTTTTCTTTGTACTGTGCTGTGTTTGAGGTCCTGTGAGAGCCCATTTGTGCTGACGAGATGATGTTTTGTTTAATTCAGAATAGGGCATCATCTAAACTACAAATGGATGAGTGAGCCTTTTTTTCTTTTTTTTTAATCAACAACAATGCAGAGTCAGAGTTGATTGAACCAGCCAGTTTCACTTTGGCGCACAACAAATGGTTACACATGTATCTTCATTTTTCATAGAAAATTAATGGTATTTTACGTGACACAACTGATTCCTCGTGTGTATAGTGGAAACAAGCTGTAACTACTGACATGAGAGGGAAAAAAATCTAACAAATGTATAAGGTGTAGTGTAATATTGTGAGCAAGTCTTATATTCTGTAAAAAAAAAAATCGTAGACATCATAAACAATGATACAAGATATTTTACTCCACATGGTTTTCACTTCCTGCAAGTATTATTAATTTGGGTAGGTACTTTATACAGAACTGACCAGTGGCACACTGGAAAATCAGTATGTATATGTATATATATATATATATATATATATATATATATATATATATATATATATATATATATATGTATGGATCAGTGTTTGACCTCTTAAAAGTCAACCTTTGGAGTCGCATGTGGTTCATAAATCGGACTAAAATGTCTGTTTGATGTGCTAAAATATATTTCCACCCAAAGTTACAATCAGTACTGGGCGCATCCACCGGGTTTCACCACCTCCCCAAACAAAAAGAGCGGGGGAAGCGATTTTGGCAATTTTGTCCGTCCCACCCACTGAGGCCACCGTAAACGTCGGTGATGACCTCACGATCGAAAACAAGGAGCGGAAGCGGTGGTTCAGTTTAAAGATGGACGCTTGGGGATTATTGTAACTTAATTAAAAACACCGAGTTTTGTTTCGAATGACGTGGTTTTCCCGGGTCTTGCACGTAGCAGGCGGTTTTTTTTTTAGAGCGCGGACTTCACTTTTGTCTCCTCCGGTCACGTAGACGTCATGTCGGACCTGGACTCCCTGGTGCTCAGCTTCCAGAGCCGGCTGTCGGATGTGATGGAGGCGGTACTGCAGGTCGCCGTGTTTCAGGTCACCAAGCTGGTGCAGGACGTCTTCCTGGTGGAGGTGAAACGCAGGAAGGAGGAGCTGGAGGCCCTCCGAACGGAGCTGCAGCAGACAGGAAGGAGGGACGGAGGTGGAGGTGGTACTGACGTGGATTCGAGGACTGACCCTGCAGAGGGAAGGCCAAGAGACCCCCAGGAGTCTCTCTCAGGTGAGAGCAAACACTCGAGGTTTCACACACGCAGCTGGGATGTGCATTCATTTTCCTTTACTTTCAGATACGTGGTCGCGCTTTCACGTGAGTGAAAGCTGGAAATCAGGGAAAACTGAGTCACTGGGCCACCCTGGGGCCACACGGAGCCCTGCAAAGGAGCCACAGGTGAGCCATGTCACATGACCTTGACCTATGAGCAGAATAAAACCCAGCAGGTGCAGAATAAAGCCCTGGACTCTGTATTCTTAGAATTTTATATGGTGTTTCACTTGTTAAGGCCTCAGAAGAGGAAGATCTGACTCCGGATGTGAAAGAGGAAGAATTAAACACGCCGTCTTGTTCTGCCGTGCACGTGAGACAGTGGAGTAGCACTCTTGCAGGTGAGGGTTTTAAAGTAGCTTCTCTGCCTGTCTGTCAATTAAAAAGGAGAGGAAGACATTGAACATATAGCTTTAAAAAAACACTCGTTTTATGAGACTTCTGTTTGCAGCTTCAGTTTGATCACATTGATCGATTGATACTCTAATACTACTGCTGAGATGCAGCCTAATTCACAGAGACAATAAAGTATGTGAACTCCATGGAATTAACTGGTTCTCTGCATTAACATTCCAAAATGCGATCTGATTGTCATCTGATTTAAGATCAGATGAAGATCGGCACATTTGTTTTTTCTTGCGTCAAATCTGTTAAAAAAAATGGATGAAAAGAGTAAATAATCCTGTAGAGTATTAACTACGGCCAAAGCTACTTAGAGTCACTAGTTGTCAATCTTGGAGTACATTTAATGAAATGAGTGGTCTTTAGTGCTACTTTGATTTCAAAAGTTGAATTGTTCAGGTAAAATACATGAAAATCAGATGAAAAGGGTGTAGCTTTTATCTGTCTAGAGCAGGGGTTTTGAACTTCAGTCCTTGAGGGCCACTTCCTGCTTCAACCTACATATGACTTGAAAATTCTTTTATTTTTTTAATACACCATTCCGGATTTTCAATTTTAATACATTTATATTTTAAACACACACACAAAAAAACTACCATAGTTGTACCCAGGACGCAACACAGTAGGTTTGACCAAGCCAGTTTATTATTGACCCTGTTTGCAGATCTCAGGAACATCTAGGAACATCCATTCTCCCCTGAACTCCACACCTCCCCTGCAGTTGAGTCAAACCACATCCCAACACCACAGCTACAAAAGGAAAGGTATTTATTAAAATGTTTTTTTTTTTTTCCTCTGGTTGATGTTTCCAGAGGAAGCTGGACCTGAATCAGGAAACACAAACGAAGCAGCTGAAGCACAATCTAAGGACACCAAGAACAACGGTGAGGAATTATTAAAGGTTGACATAAAGCCGGATCTTCAGATCTCTGCGGTGTATCCGTTTCCAGAGGATCAGCAGAACTCACACATGACTGCAGATAGGCCTCGTGGTCCAACTTTGGAACTGGACTCCACCTGGTCTGGCCGGCCTGCCACAGCTTCTGGACTGCTGCAGACTCACAGACTAGAAGAGGAAGGTGATCCTGTCCAAATGAACAGGTCTCTAAAGGAGGAGGAACGTGAGCCGTTAGCAGATGTTCAGTTCAGCTCAGGCAGAGATCGTTCTTCATCCTCAGGATCTCCTGAAGCCAAACTGAAACCTGGGAACGAAAATGTTGTGACTGTCAAGGAGGAAGTCCTCATAGACTGTGATGAGTGCGGTCAAATGGAAGAAAAAATGAGGAAGTCCGGGACGGTGTCTTTCAGGTGCTCAGTGAAGCAGCACATACCGAGTTCTGCAGCACACAAACCAAACATCTACCATGAAGCGGTGGAGGAGGCGATGAAGCTGGATGCCAAAGTGGGTGCACGTGTCAGATTACGAGCAGCTGGACAGCAACTTCATCGACCAGCGAAAAAGGCCCCCCACCCTCCCTCCATCGGCCCCACTGCAGCGGCGCCGACATTTCCCGCTCAGGTAGTGAACTTGCATCACTTGAACAGGATTCCCTCAACATCCAAAGCTGCTCCTGCACTCTCAGCACAGGGGCTTCACCCTGGAGACAAACACATCTCTGCTCTGAACCGAACTGGCACCTCATGGGTCGGCATCAAATCCCAGCATCTGTCTGCGCCCGCACATCATACCAACCCCACCCCTCATCCTGAAACCCCGCCCTGCGCCGGCCCCAGACACCTCCTGCGCTGTGGCCATTGTGGCAAGGGTTTTCCCCACCCCAGCAACCTGAAAGCCCACCTGCAGACTCACACAGGAGAGCGGCCATTCTGCTGTGCGCTCTGCGGTCGCAGCTTCACCAAGCTGAGCAACCTCAAAGCCCACCGCCGCGTCCACACCGGTGAGAGGCCATACTGCTGTGCAGCCTGCGGCAAGCGCTTCACACAGAAATGTAACCTGAAACGCCACCAAAGGATCCATCTGGACATATGACGATGCAGCACAAAAATAAAACAAAAAAGGACTAGTTTGTGTGTTTGAAAGGGAGATGTTAAACATTTATGCATCACAGCTCTGCCGTTTGACTACCGATGCACTCATTTCTAAATTATCTGAATGATTTGTTCGTCTTTTCAGAATTAAAGTACACCCTTTTTTCAGTCTAAGGTTTTATGCATCCAAACATAATAAAAAAATGATCTGGTCTGTATGAGGTTTTACAACAATATATTTTACACTTTGTAGATATTTACTGAACAACTAAATTCAGAAGCAGTGTGTGGAAAAACTATGTACACCCCGTGATTCAACTGTGCAGGTGGAGATTTGCTAGTGGGTGCACTGCAGAAACAGCCCTCCTAGAAACTAGACCAATGGGAAAAATTTACTTGAGTTTCTCTTAAAACTACCAAAATAATAGTTCTGATTTCAAAGTTTTTTGAAAGCAGTTTTTGCCATGTTTGGTATTATTGTCTTGCTGTAATAGACAATTTCAGCTTTAGCTTTTTGGATAGTATCCTCATATTCTACTCTGAAGTACTTTGGTGTTCAGAGTAACTGTACAAAACAAGCCCAGATCATCACCTGTCCGTCACGGAGCCTGGGTGGGTTTCCATTAGCTGAGGTCCAGGGTAGTTTTCATTGTGGCACATCATCAGGAAAGGCCCTAACATAAGAGTTTTTGGCAGGCAGCCTTCTAGATGTCCTCTTGAAGTTTCAGTTTTTCCTCCTCATTCATATCCACCATAACTATCCATGCAAAAAACAAAAAGAGTGGTACACCTGTTAGAGAGGTTTATTTGCAAGAGCAGTGGATCCAGCTGGGTGTTACGCACTTATGTTTTAAATTTCTTTAGTAACCTTTGTCAGTATATATCTCACAAAACACAAAAAATTGTTCTCTGCTTTTAACCCTTTATAGAGCAGCCAATAAAGTACTTGAAATTTCAAACTCTAGAGGGTTATTGGAGAATATTAAAGGACCCCTATTAACATTGTAACTCTCTTTTTATAACAACCATAGGATGTAGTTTTACTTAAGTTACCAAATATGGTCACTTGCCCTGTAAAGGGTTAACCCATCACTATTTACAGTAGGTCCCAAGGAGCAGCTAGGGGTTAAGGACCTTCTAAGGTTTTAACTCTGTTACCAGATCTGGGGGATTGATCATGGGTTCTCCTCACCCAAGCCCACTTCTGTAACCACTAGGTTACCACTCTCAAAGAGATGGGATATCTCTGTTACACTCTGTCTGCTCTGTTACCCTTCCAGCCTCTAAGGTTTTACCTCACACATCTAATAATGGAAACCTGCCTCTTGACAGGTTATATGAGGTGCTTGTTCTGAGATCCTGTGTTTGGTTTTCTCCAGACATGCTCAAACATCTCACCTTGGTCTAGTCCATCAGAGGCACATTTTTCTTGCTTATTTAGATACAGTTTTTCCATCCTGAGCTGTACCACAGTGTTGATGTCAGAGAGGAGAGGCTTTCTCCTGGTAACCCTTACAAACAAACCATACTTGTTTACTGTTTTTTTTATTGGACTGTCACTAACCCCAACATTTAACATTATACCTGAAGCCTGTAGCATCTGAGATGTTGCTCCTGGGTTTTTGTTCTACATTTTTAATGAGCATTGCACAGTCTTTACATTTTCTATGAGCATTGCACAGTCTTTACATTTTCTATGAGCATTGCACAGTCTTTACATTTTCTGGGAAGACTGGCAAATGTTTTGCATTTGTGAATAATCTTTCTAAATAGAGAATGATGGACTTGAAGTAACATGGAAATAAATTTACAACCCTGCCCAGTCTGATATAAAGCAACATTTTTTCCTGCAAAATCTTTTCTCCTTGGCGTTGTGTTAACACCCCTGAATAGTGCAGACCAGAAACCTGATGAAACCCTTGCTTTTATAGAACTGCTCACTCTTGCAGATGCAATTAATCAGGTGTATTTGATCAGCGCCTGCTGCGGCTCCACCCCCTCCTGTAGAAACAGTAAAGCAGTAGGTTTTATGCCAAAAGTGGGGGTTTCACCTGCTTTTGGCATGCAAATTATGAGAGTGTTGTGGGCTGTTAACTTAATTTAAATACCTAGTGTATTCTCTTACCTTTATTGTTGAGAACTGAGAGTCGGTGTGCTTCTGTTTTTCAAACGTCTACCCAGCTGCTGTTCACCTGTGATAAATGCAGGCCCGTAATCCTGGTTCACAAGAGCTTCCGTCTTCCAAGACAAAACTAAAACCCTTAAATTACTTGAATTAAACAGAGTTTGACCCCTCTCTATGGCTGGTCACCACTTGTGATGAAAAATCCCTTTGCTGAGTCATTATTCAGAATTATGTTGTTTCAGTCTGAATGTTTGGTCATTTATAGGACTCAACGTTATGTCTGGGTGATATTTTGACATCAGTGTGTCTCAGTGTAACATTTTATTCCTACATGAAGGAATATTCTGGGGTTAAATCAGCCCTAGGTCTATTAGTTGATTCTAATGAGTGTAAACTTTTGTTGGGGAGCAAAACAATATGAACAGTGTTCTAACTCAGTGTTGAGTTAGAACAGAATATTTTTAAAGTCAAAGTGCAGCAAATTGATAATTAGTCTTAGGACAGGGAGCAATACAGATTTGTCCAAATTACATTATGTTTTGAGCCTTTGACGAGACGCAATACTGTCTTTCCACTTTGGTGATAGTAGTTGTGTTTCCATTACACTTTTTTGCCAAAGAAAAGCAAATCTCTGAATTTGTGACAAAGGCACCGCTGCCGGGTTGATCATTTCCATTGAACAATGTTTTTCTTTTTATGAGCGTACCTGTCCCAGGTCTCTCTCCGTATCTTGCCCTGCGAGACTTTTCTTTAAAACAAAAAGATCTTGACTTTGAAGAGGGTGGACAAAAACATCTTCAGTCTGGCAAATTATTATGGTTGTCGCTACTGCTGTTGAGAAAATAGTCAACAGAGGATCATTCAAAGGATTATTCAGAGGCAAATCCTTGTGTAATGCAGTAATGTATAATGATTAAGTGGCATTGTTGCACAACTATTAATGAGACCAAAAACAGCTTGAAACTAGGTTTTGGTGACTTTAGATTGGCTAACTATGTCACAACCAGCGCTGCTAAAGAATTCGAAATACAAAAGAAGTGTTTCCATTACACTTTTGAGACAAAATGGATTACCAACATGTTTGTAAAACCACCTTGTGAAAGCGTAAAAAGTGGGGTTTTTTGTTTGTGTTTTTTTTGTGATATTTTGCTTTTTTTTTCAAATTAGAGTTGTTTCCTTTACAGGTTTTCCTTTGTGATACTTGTATTTTGCGCAAATCTGACTATAATCGAAACGAGACTTGTGTAGATGGGGTTCTTACAGACAAACCAAGGTAATTTTAGCTATATACAAAAAGTGTATACGAGGGAATGAATGCCCTCCAATTCACATAAGCCTGAACAAGTCAGCTACCAATATCACAAACTTTAGTCAATGGCTGCAGAAGGTAAAGAGTTTAGGGTGTTTGCATCTAACGTCTACCATCCATCTTAAATATACAAGTACCCGTCCACTTCTATGAAAGCAGAAGCTATAAACTCTCCTTTCACGTCTATTGATAATCGATTTGTACAGACTTATGACAATAGAGCAGCAAATAGGAAGAACATTAATGTACGGATAGTCTTTTTTACGACATTAAAATCACCTCAGTTTGTCTAGTCTCTAGACAGGCTCCCTAGTGGATGGACAGTTTTGAGTCTTTTCAAAGACTTAAAACAGCAATGCTTATGCTTCAAACATTGCGTTCCAGATCAAAACTGTCTCAGCTTTTGTTTGGCTCCCTAAAGAAGATTTATGCTCCTTAACATCTGGTTATGGGTCATGGGTTGATTTAATTTTGGAATATTCCTATAATTATTAAGTAGCTATAAACATGTAAGATTGTTGTAAAGTGATTTTGAAGGTGTTCAAATAAAATGACCTTTTCTTTAAAAAAAAAGATGAAATAAAAAATAAAGGATGAAAAATGAAGCAAATAAAAGATAATACATGTAGTCTTTTTTTGATGATTAGAACTCAGATAGTAAGAAAGTAAAATTACATTAAAAATGACCCAAACCTAAAAAAACCCAAACACATTTGATAATGAATATCTTTTTGTCAGTTACCTTACTGTTAAGTAAGATTAAAAAGCCAGATTGAAAAGCGTGTTTTCCAGGTTTAAACAAAACTGCAGTACCCTCTGCGACCACTTGGTGTCAGCCTTTCACCTCTGTAGATGTCAACAGCTCCTCAGAGACTTACCCATAATGCCTGTCTTTTCGTTTGGCTTCTAATATATTAATGGAAAAGAGAGGCACTCTTAAAGAAAACCAATTTCATCAAAATAACAATTTGTGGCAACAAGCATCTCTAAGTGCTTCTTAGTCGATCCGCGTAGCCAGCCTGGTACGCATTACTCATGCTCAGGATTAAGTCTGATGTGTTGTATCTGCAGCAAGAGTCAGAACAGCTCTGTGCAGGTGGTACAAGCGATAACAGTTTTATCTTATTTTCACCTTCCATGTGTTTGTCTGAAAGAAAGGAAAAAAGATGGGGTTGGGGATTAAGACTTCTGTTCTAGATGAGATCTCTCCTTTCTGATGTTTAAACTGAACAACAGAAAGAGGTCTCTATGAGGAACAATACTTAGCTGAACCTACAGTCAGCATAACAGATTCTGGTTGGTGTGCCAGGACTGTCAAATTAATCTATTGCATTTTCTGTCTGTCTGTCTATCTATCTCTATGTGTGTGTGTGTGTGTGTGTGTGTGTGTGTGTGTGTGTATATATGTGTGTATATATATGTGTATATATATATATATGTGTGTGTGTGTGTGTATATGTATGTATATATATGTATGTATGTGTATGTATATATGTATATGTATGTATAT
>JAOWBL010056076.1:0-23085 GCA_028564865.1 Zenarchopterus dispar | reverse complement strand
ATATATATATATATATATATATATATATATATATATATATATATATATATATATATATATATATATATATATGACTACATTTCTGATTTCAGTAACAAGGGTGACATGAAATCATAACTTCTTAACTTTTTAAAAGAAAAAAGGTATTTCTCTGAAGAAATACAGCCTCAGTGTCATAGATGAGGGGAATTATGCTATATATTGTTCAGTACTGCAGGTTTAAGAAATTCAAGGAAGCCATCTCGTAAAATGAGTTACACTCTGGGTGTGCTGAACATAGTTGTTGAAAATATGTAGAATAAACTGGGGGAATACCTTCTCTGCAGAAACAGGCACAAGAGAGCCTGAGTTCAAGAAGAGTGTAACATCACATGTGAGTTTGTTCTTTTGTAGATGAAATATTGCATCAGGATTGAGATAAAACATCCAATAACCCCCTCTGAGAAATTTGTGGCACCCAGGCTTCTTTGTGCTTTTATCAAACTTTGTTGTTTTTTTTCTTCCAAAGTAAAATGATCTCAGCAGTAAGCACAGAATATTTTGGGGGGTCAACAGTGTTATTATGCTGCTTAAAACAACAGGGATGCATCAAACAGACCTGGTTTTTACAACAATGAAGAAGATCTTGCTTTTACAAAGCTTCTGTGTACATCTGGTCATAAAGACACATTAATGGAAAACTTAGTGCTGGCATCTCTTTGCATGAATTGTCTGAGTTTTATGTAAGACGTTATGTATGCACCCATGAAGAACCAGCTGGCAGCAATTGAATGCTAAAGCACTCAACTTCAGACTAATAGATATAAAGACATATGTACTATTATTGCTACAAACACATCTCTGAATGGTACAAGTGCAAAGTATCTAGTTTACACACCTGTAGTAGTTGAGTGCCTTATCAGTGTTTATTATGTGGATGGCCTTCGTTTTCATCACAGATCAGCATTGTTGGTTGAATCACACTGAAGTATGTTTAATTTCCCCAGCCAAATGAAAAATCAAAACTTCTATCTTCATTCCTGGCTGATTTTATTGATATTGCTTAGTTTAGCAATCTAAACAAAGCAGAGCAGAAAATTACCTTTAGTTGAAATGCATGATCCTGGATACATAAAGAGCTGATGCCAATAATGCATAAGCAAATAAAATAAAAATAAATGAAAGTCCAAAATAAAACTTTTTTTTTCTCCAAACAGGAATTCAAGATTCTTTTTTATGAGGCTTTCTAAATAAAGTGTGCATGTTGTGTGTGCACCTCCAAGTTGTATATTACAGCAAAGCCTCTTCTGCAGTAGTCCCACCACAGCAAAAGGGCTTTTACAATCTATCAATATTTCAAGGAATCAATTCAAGCAACCAGTGCTGCATTATGCATTGCTGTTTAAATGTTCCACTTAACGTCCTCAATGAGAGACTGAGGTTGTAGCCTGTATGCAAAACAGAAAGATCCAGAAGACCAGGGTCACCAGTTCAGTTGTCATTACCCTTTCCATGGAATCCAGCTTTGCTCTTGTCCTACCGGGAATGTGCATTGTTGATTTACATGCAGTGTAGCCTAGCTCCAATTGGGAAATGCTGTGCTGCTATCCCTGACATCTGTCAGCATAGCGGCTGCCTGTTGAGACTGTAACCAGGTTTCTATAGTAACATAAAGTTAATCTAGGGAGTAAAGACTCACATCTGTGCAAAAGAATTCTAAAAGGCTTAAAGAAAAATTTATTGGTCCTCTTTTCAGACTGATATTGAAAGTATATATGGTGATGTTCAAAAGTTAGTACTCCCTCCCAAAACATTAATGGTTTTATGTATGAAGACATAAAAGCTATTGCCCTGTGCTATGTCTACAGAAATAGGGCAGTCCCTTTCATGTCAGCTACAGCCATGTCAATGTTCATTTGTGTTTTAGTTGAGAAAAATAGTGAGCTCTATTTATGGCTGCTGTGTCATACTCTTCTATGAGTTTTCATGTTAGTCAATGTTACGGATCAGTCAAATACCTCTAATATTGATATTATGGATAAGTCAGTATATTGTCAACAGTTCTTTATGTGCCAAATAAATAAATAGATTAAAACTGCAGACTCCCCATGACAGTTTTGTCTATCAACGTCTGTCAGCTGTATACTGCAATGTCGTGTTTCACAGGAGTTTCCAGCAAGTATCAAGAGTTTAAGAGTGCACCTGAAAAGTTTAACTTTTCCCTGCTTCCGATGCAAAGAAATTGAGTAATGCTTCCACTGCAGCATAATAGACTACAGTTCAATTCAGTAACACTTGATGTGACCCTACTGATTGATGCTAGCTTTGCATTATTGCTAATACATTGGAATAAGGCACTTTGTAGACCAGGCTGCAAAGACATCTGTCTGAAAGTGAAAGGAGGAGGGGAAGCAGAGTCATTGTGAGACCTCAACAAGAAGGCCAGTCTATTTGTCTTTGAGGTGAATGGTACAGCTTTTGATGTTACACAGACATCAGGCAGTCAAGGGAAGCTTTGAGCTAGCGTGTGTAAGTCTAAAGCCCTGCAATACTCCTGACTGGAGTACCAGGTAGTCATCCATCTGTATGAGAGGAAGTGTGCTATGTCAGGGAGATATGATGAACACATTTTTTTCCAAAAGGAATATCAGATACATAATATACACAATTTCTATTACTGATGAGGATGACAGCTTGTCCAACCATTGTCAGATTGTCAACACAATTTTGAAAAGGTCATCTGAGCAACAGTAGTCATGATTGAACTTAGATGGCTAAACAATCTGAGGGTAAATGAAGTAATAACTTCCATGTCATTGTAAAATCTAATCTTCACATAGCATCACTTGATCCTTCCTTCATAAGCATATTTCTTGGCCACTTCTGTATTTTTTCCCTTACTATTGTGCATTATGAGAGTGATATCAATCCCCCATGATAGGACATAACACAAGATGAAATGGGGAAAACCTAATCTGTATGCATGTTATAGTTTATTGAGCATTAGAGCAGGGTAATAATTCCAGTTTTATCACTTCACTATTACATAAATGTACTGTTTTGGTGGTATTCAAGCCCTCAGCCTAATACAAAATATAAAGAAGATTGTTTTCAGGTAGCTTTATACATGAAGCAAACTGATAAAAAGCTAAAAGCTGACAAAAATGTAGAAAATAAATATTGTGTTTTACACATGTATCAGCTTTTTCTAAGTCACTGTATCTCAGTGGAATACTGCAAATCAGCTGACCTGTTTTATAGATGATTTAGTGTAAAATGTTTGCTTTGGTTTTATTTCCATTTTTCCCATCACTTAACTCTGGGGTGCTTGCAGTCAGATTAGAGTGTCAGGGGACTTCAAGAAAGGTCTTAAACAATGAAAGCAAAATCTGTTTCTTTAAATAGATAAAATAGAAGCAATACTGTCTGGTTTCCACCTTAAAATAATTATTTTTGCCAGAAAGCAATGTATTAATTTCACAGTAAATTATATACACATTGCATCAGAGTAAATGAAATCCCACTAAGCCATGATTATTTTTGACACTTGGCTCATACAAAGAAAAATAAAGACACACACACACACACATATATACAAAACACACACACACAAAAAAATCAAGCATGTATTGTTTTATCAGAAGACATAGTTGATACAGTAAATGATACATCTGTTGCTTTTAAATGTAAATGATTTGGTCATTTAATCATAATCCTTCACAAGACATCACATAACAATAATATGGCTGTAAAACATTTACAGAGACAAATGAAAAAACACACTTTAGAACTTACAGCATGCATTTTTTAAGAGTGAAACAAACATGTACACTCATATGGCACAGCAGGATAACAACTTCTCCAGAGCGAAGAAATTGTACAAAAACACTTTCTTTCTTTCTTTCTCTGTGTCTCTCAAGCATTAAGCTGAGAACAACTGCAGGGCTTCCACATCTACTATCAAACAATTGTTTGTTCTCATTATCATAACTCATTAATCCTGATCAGACTCAATCCCAGTCTTTTTCGTTGTCTTCTTTCCTCCTCTTCTTCTCACTCTGGCTCTCACGCACACACAAACACACCCTCTTTTGCACACATGCATTTGTTTGCTCCTTTATTCATAATTCATTGGTTTTGATCAGACAGAATGTTTGATAAGGTTTACAGTCTGGGCTTGCCCTGGCAGAGAAGGAAACAACAAAAATAAACAGTCATAAATATATACATGGTAATACCCACTGGATCATGTAGGAGGAAAAGTCAATGTAGTGCTACAGCTAAAGAGTGAGAAACTGAAGAGTGAGTGAGAGACGCCCAAAAGACTGCACTCCAAAGGGCCATCCATGCTCCATTTTCAGGGAAAGAAATGCACAACAAAATAGTTTGTGCACCCATGATCAAAATTTCTGTGAGTGTGAAAAGCTACGAGAGTAAAAACACCTGATTTAAGAAAGCAACAGTTAAAAATGGTACTTTTTCTTTAAAGCCACTCTATGTAGCCATAACTACTTTAGCTACATGTTTGTATACAGATCTGCTGTGTTTGCCAAAAGAGTAGCTGACAAAACCTTGCTGATAAGTAGTCAATTGGGAATGCCTTATAACCATTAACTTTGAAAAACAATGGATGAAACATTAAGTCATGTGACCCATATATTTCTAGCAAGCACTTTTGAAGTCCATTTTTCTTTGTACTCAATGCAGCCCTGTTTGTTTGGGAAACTGAGGGGAACATGCCCACTGTATGTCAATCAAAGGTAGCTTTGGCTATTAGATCCTTCAGCTGATCCCTGCCGGAATATCTGCAGACTGCTGGCAGACATTTACAGTGGAATATATTGTTTAACATTTTCTCTGCAGTGAAATCAAAAATTACTGTCATGTTTAGCTGACGCTGGGTTAATACAAATGATTTGTTGCTTTGCCAAGCGCAGTAGCATGATGATTACAAAGGAGCATGAGATAGTGGATAGCTAATTTGTTGGGCTGATGGTTAATCAATCATACTAGAAATAAATGTATTACTTCATAAAAACTCTCCTGGCATAATACAAAACATACACACTCCTCCAAGTTGTCATAGGTTTGAAATCAAATGATTGAGACCAAAACACTTTTTTGAACCAAGCTGTGAATATGTTTATTTCTTTTCAAATGTTGGACATTTTAACATGGGAGTAAATAGAAATTGACTCACTTTTGCACTTTCACAGTCAGTTAAAGAACTGCAATGAATTTTTGTTCCAACCCAGAAATTAGATGTTTGGCGCTTGCTTGTAAGGCAACACAACACAAGTTTTTCTGTATTCCACATTTCAGCAACAAGGCAATCCAAGGTGCTTTACATAATGAAACCATGAAAAGTAAGAAGAGAGAGGGTCGGGTTGAAGTGAGTTGGGTTAATGAAAAAAAGTTAGACTTAAGCTGGAGTACCAAACTCAACAGTCATGATGGTTTCAATAATTCAGCGAAAGGCAGCTGTAAGCAAATGAATTTTTAACCTTGATTTAGAGGAACTGGGAGTTTTAGCATACCTGTGGAGCATAAAAGCCGAATGCTGCTTCTATATGTTTCCTTCTGATTGTGGAGCCAAAGAACAAACTTGAATCAGATCCAAAACCAAATGTTTGGATAATTTATATGGCAATAACAAGTCCCTAATGTATTTTGGTCCTAAACCGTTCAGAGATTTATAAACTAACGACAGTATTTTAAAGTCTGTTTTTTAGATACAGGGAGCCAATGTAAGGACTTTAGAACTGGAGTGTTGTGGTCCACTTTCTTAGTTCTTGTTAGAACTTGGGCAGACACAGTCTGGATTAGCTGTAGCTGTCTGATTTTGCTTTTAGGCAGACCTGTAAAGACACTGTTGCTGTAATTAGTTCAACTGAAGATAAATGCAGGGATGAATTTTTCAAGATCCTGCTGAGACATTTGTCCTTTGATCCTGGAGATGTTCTTCAGGTGAAAGAAGGCCAACTTTGTAAATATCTTAATATGTCACTGAAGTTTTGGGTCTGAGTCCATGATGACACCCAGTTTTCAGGCCTTACCCGTGGTTAGTAGTTGTAATACTTGAAGCTATGTGCTGACTCTTAAATGCTCTTCTTTCGGTCCAAAAACAACTATTTCAGTTTTGTTTTTGTTCAGTTGAAGGAAATTATGACACATTCACTCACTGAGTTGTTCTATGCATCCGCTTAATGCTTGTATGGGCTCAATGTCACCGAGTGACATTGTAATATAAAGTTGTGTGTCATCTGCATAATTATGGCAACTTTACTTGTTAATTATTATCTGAGCTAGCGTGCACTAAGCATGTCGATGTTAAATAGGAGTCCTAAGGTCGAAGCTTGGGGAACTCCAGATGTTTTTTTTGTTTGTTTTTTTTTTTTTGTTGATTCCTATGTGAAGTTACCTGTTGACACAAAGTACCCTGTTCTTTAAGTAAGACTCAAACCAGTCAACTTTGTGGGCCCATGAGCAAGGCCTTTAACCCCCAACTGCTTCCTGGGGGTTGTTCAGCAGCTGCTCACTGCTCCTAGCGTAACTAGTGCAGAGGACAAATTTACCCACTGCGGGACTAATAAGGGTTTCTAAAAAAAAAATTCTGTAACATACATGTTCAATCCCTGGAAACATTACTGTTGACAAGGCACAAGACATGTAGCTTCTAAATTCTTTTTTCCAGCCAACTCGGCTTTTCCATTCATTCTTCCCACAAAAGGCTTTAAAGCCAAAGGCCATTTTCAGACATGAACTTTTTATGGACAATGTGTGAGGACTGAACATATTGGTCTCATACCTCAAAGACCCCCTTGCTGCTTTGCTTTAATTAGCTGTGATGGCATTCTGTCTAGAGTTGACATGTCTCTTTCAATACAATTCAAGTCTGTATATTAACAGAGGTAAAATAGAATAGCAGTTGTTTGACTTGTTATCAATGGTTCAAAGAGATCCCATTGATCCTGTAATTAAATAAGTTAATAATTGTGTTGCATGACCTTTCCTCTTGCTTTTATTCAAGAAGATTAGTTGTAGAATTTAGTATTTTTTCCTCTCAGCCTCTGAGTCAAATAAATAAGAGGAAACTGTTGTTTAAATGTTTGAGCTGCAGTTGCAGCTTTTGCTCTTTTATCTGATGATGTCAATGTTTTCTCATCCAACACAAAGCTCTGTTTGTTAACTTGAAATGACTTTTTTTCTTTTCTTTCATGGAAAAAACATGTTGTTATGGGAACACCAACTCTGCAAATCTCTGCAGATGCAAGTTAAACACCTAGATCTGTGGGTGGAGGCTTCCCAACTCTAAGTAATCAAGTCCTAGTATCAGGTCTGCTACTCACATCAGGAGAAAGTAGGTAATACAAATAGTTCCCGTAAGTTATGGATTTAATGGTAATTTTACCTCTACCCTTTATATTACAACTGTGAGCTTTCTGCTCAAGCTTCTAGCAATGTTAGCTGTACTGTTAAAGTTGGACGGTCCGTTCTGATAGTATGGACCACTGACTCACCTGAATCCCAGGAATCACATAGGTCCATAAACACATAGTTCAGAGGTACAGTAGATTGAATACATAAGAGAAGAGCCATAATCACTTTTCTCAAGGCTCTTTCCTGTTTGATATAACTACACTTTTCCAAGTCTCTTCTGCACTGTCATATACCCCACTGACTGCCGGGTTTCAGCATCTACTCTTGAAGTTGGAGTGCTCATCTGTCATTCATCTGGAAGTTCACACACTTGCCTGAATCTGTGGATTTACACAAATCCATGCGCTCACCGAAGTCCATTGACACACAACTCAGTGATGTGTTGAATACAAAACACTGTCAGAAATATTTTTCAACAGGATTCTCCTTCTTTCTGGTAACTGGGCTATGCTTTTTTCTGCACTACAATATAGTTAAATTAATGCATAGAAAATAAAAAGAAAACTTTATTACCCTTCAGAACATTTAAAGTTTAAATAATGTAAACATTGCTTTCATTTTTTTTTTGACAAAACAGGAATCTGTCTTCATATTTTTATTTGAAAATGGAGAAAAAACATATTAATTCTCTTCAATTAAACCAGCATCTTTACAGAATCATTGCTATATGTACGTAGATTCTTAACTTCAAATATTTATTTCTATTTAGGAACAATAGATTTGTGTTTTACTGGCAGGATTTCTGTTTGATTATGCTTAATTAAATGATCCAAACTCTTTGACTCAAAGTCAATATAGTGACTTATCCAAAATGACTCAAATCCCTGAAAGCAAATAAATAATTAAAATATTTGTTTCAGTTTCATTTGAAGACAGATTTGGTTAAATTTAGGGTGTGTCATCAAGCCCTTGTAATATTCTGCCCCAGCTAATGACAAAAAACAGTGAAAGTAGTGTTGGTCCATGTCCCACATTAATAACAGTGAATTCAGCCCACAGACCTACAGTGGCCTTCATGGCAGAGGCACTAAAAAGACTTAAGAAAGATGTGATGGAAGAGAAAATGAGAGCATGTCTGAGTAAGAGACCTAACAAGAAAGGTCCTGGACAATGCCCTAAAGACAGCTTAACCTCAGAGTCTATATGTGGCCTACTGACCTACAAAAAGACAAAAGTTTATTTCTGCTGCTCTGAAGGAGCTGGATTTCTAATCTGACAAACAGCAGTGATGGTAGAGTTAAAGATGGCAAGCAAAAAATCCCACTTTTATTTTTGAGTTGCTTATATCTGCATTGTTACTGTTGTGCAATTAAACCCACATGAGTAAAATAATTACTGCTCAGTAAGATTAAATGTAGAAAATTGATACTTTCTTATTGTTCCATTCACCTCCACCTTTCACATACCCACAACACTTGGGACTCTCAGATAAATTGTTATATTGAATCATATTGAAAATATGATTCAGAAATTACTGTGATATAACGCACCTGATTTTTCATACAATTTAGTCAAGTGGTAAATATACATTCACCATGAGTCACTTTTACGGGCATATCTAAATGAAACAGTGAAGCCCTTGAACAGAAATATGATCAATGAAGGACTTCATTTTGTTCTTATTCCAAATGACAACATAAAGTAGAACACAAATATTTGTGCATGATACACACTTATCAAATATGTCTTCACCTCAAGACAATGGGTAAACCCATATGTTATTGTACGTTTTCTGATATTTAATATTTATCAGAGCTCCTAATTGCTGAAAAGTCATGTTTCCTAGATTTAACACTGAAAGTTTCCATACTTTCAAAATACTTGCAAATAAATTATTTCTCCTTTCCTCTAAACTTACTTACTTGGAGGAGCACAATACCTAAAAATAGTTGCAGAATGATTAATGTCTTCTAAACTCTAAGTTCCCAGTTATTACTCTGTTGTTCTGCTATACATGCATCTAAGTCCTGGTGAGAACATAAAAGAGAAAAACACAACATAAATCCAGAGGAATTACATGGTAAATGTCTGAAAAATTACACAGTCACAGGCTCTCCATGCTCCTGAGAATCCTGCTTGAATTAAATTATAAACTGATCTAAGTTATAACTTGACATGCTTTGTTATCTTCTTGTAATCTTCTTCTGGTTTGTTGAAATATTTTTTTTTTCTTTTAAATTTCCAAAGTAGATAGCTGCTCTTGGTTGCCAATTGTTGGGACAGGGTTTGAAAAGTTTTTAAAAATCTTTAAAGTTTCCATCACACGAGCTTTCATGTCAATAATGTGAATAAGCTACTCAAAAATAATTTACTCCTCTGATTTGTTTCACTATGATGTAGTTCAGGACTTTTCATCTTTATCTTTATGACTAGTACTTGACTTTTCAGGAATAATCGCCCCCTATGAGCCTTTGTTGCTCTTGTAAGTTTTTATAATGTATTTTGTGAACTAACTATGGGCATGGACATTCATAATTTACACATTCATGTAGATCTTCACACAGTGAATAGTAACAGACCTCACCTTGTCTTGGTCCATCTGCATGCACATGCAAAGATGTTTGTGCCTTATTTATTATAGCAAGAACAGATCATCACAAAGATAACCATGAAAAAAAAAACAAAAAAAAAACATGACACCCAACAACATTGGGATTCTTAAGTTAAAAATAATAATAATAAAACCTTTAGCTTCTACGGAGCAAGCTTGTGTGAAGATTTCCCAGCATGCACCAGTGTAATGCTCGTATTATGGAAATCATTACATGTGTGTTCTTACTGATGGCACTGGGTTTAGCATTGTGTCCTACAATATTTCCACTATTTCCACACTTCACTACTTTGTGTACAAGTGATGTGAGTGATGTGGGGGTCCATATAATCTAAGTCATGTGTGCCTGAAAAAAAAAAAAAACTTCTGTTGTTGATGCATTGACAAAAGTTTGTCTTTGAGCTAGAGAAAGACAAAATGGCATGCAAATAAAGGGGTTAGAGGATTCATGTAACAGTGGCTTTTATTTGTTTGGATTAGTTCTTTCCATACTTCCTCACAGACAGCTCAAACCATCAAAAATGAGAAAGACAGAGACAGATGCATGTTCAATGAGTGGCAGACATGTGCATGAAAATGACACCATGGGAGAATGACTGAGATTGATAGGACAGGAAAATCTATCCAAAAAGGACTGAGATTAATCCAAACTGAGTCTGATGGATAAGTTGGTAAATTGAATAAACAAACTCATCCGTTCCACTGTTATGAGGTCCCAGGGAGAGGAAAAATGGATTGCAAGTCAATTTTGGTTCAGATGGGGATAATGTAGGATAAATATAACCAGCAGAACAACAGACAGAGAAAACCACCAAACAAAACAAAACAAACAAAAAAAAAGACAGCTTAATTTGAATGAATTTGAGACATGATGACAAGAAAGACTTCAACCAGGGTTTGAGAGTAACAGAGATGTGGAGATGTGACACAAAATAAAAATAAAATGCCAATAAAGACAAAGAAAGAACATGAAGCCTGACAGACTGATTATATGTTTTGACCTTTGGCTGGAAAAGAAAATGTCATGTTAGCCTTAATGTGACGCACGTGGGTGTGGAGTCTGACTCCACTAACCAATAATGCAAGCCACCTGGGTAAAGCTCAGAGAGAAATGGTTAATACCATTTCTGTCATAGATAATACCATGTCTTTTGTAAGAGCTTCCCATCGGAAAAGTACTGCAGTGACTGATACATTTTACCTGTTATTTAAACCTAATTGATGCAGTAAGTAACTTTTCATTGGTTAAATATTAATTTTAGATGATACATGGTGTGGTTATGCGGAAAGATGTTATTCTATTGCAGAAGGTTAAAATGATTGGTCTGCAATAAACAAAGCAACTAATGCTGATCTTAAACTGAAGGATTTTACAATCCACAAGTTTACAAGTAATGCAGACAAGTTTTCACACTGAAAGAAAATCATTGTCTTATTTAAGCTAGGGAATCCTTCCATGATATTAGTGAATAGTTTTTTTTCTTCCTTTTAAGATTTTGTTGCTCAATTAACCTGTACTGAAAGTAACCTCTACCAGTAGATCTCATTGCAGTGGAAAATTGTTAATATTCATTTTTATATGTACAATTCTAACATAACACAAGGTACTGGGACTAAATGGCAGCATAACATTTTAAAAATTGGACTATCAGTGAGTCTCATGTGATATATTCATAATGCCTAGAGCCAACCATACAAATATGTAGATGCAATAGTATGATCTGGGATTGCTTCAAGTAACTGGTGATAGGAAAAGTACTAGGTTATCATTTAGCCAGGCTCTGCTTGAATGGGAATTTATAATGTGCATCCCACGCACACAACACTCCAAACTCCTTTTACATTTTAGAGGCCCCCTCTCACACTTACACATTGCACACTTCCCCCCACATTCCAGAGACCCCCCCCCTCTCTCTCTCTCTCTCACACACACACACACATACACACACACTTCACCTTATGTTTCATTTAACTATGTATCCACCCACTTTTAAAAGAATAAAAAGAGGCTGCACAGAGAAGCTCGTTGGAGTTGAGCAGGAGTTATGCATGACAACTATCGCGCCTCCAATTCAGCTCTCTCCCCTTTTGCAAAAGCCGAAAATGAGTTCAGTGTCATGTGTTCTTTGGTTTTCTTTGGTTTTCTTTGGGTTTCTTTGGTTTTCTTTCCAACAACTGGGTCTACATTTGGCAATGTTATGTACTCAAAAGTTGAGGTCATCTGATAACCTGAATATACTGTATGAACAGTCCCCCTCCCCCAGATTTATTCATTTACTTACATTTGTTCAAATTCCTAATGACATAAGCATATGCCAGTCTCAGTCTTTCATCAGGAACCATTCATCCATCCATTAACTTCTGCTTATCCAAGTTCAGGTTATGGGGGCAGCAGCCTAAGCAGGGAGGCACAGGCTTCCCTCTCCCTTGCCACATCGTCCAGCTTCTCTGGAGGCATTCCCAGGTCAGTCCAGAGATACAATCTCTCTAGCGTGTTCTGGGTCTTCCACTGGGCCTCCTCCTACTTGGATATGTGCAAAACACCTCCCAAGAGAGCTGTCTAGGGGGCATCCTACCAAATGCCCAAACCACTTCAGCTGGTTCCTCTCAATGTGAAGGAGCAGCAGCAGATGATTGAGCTTCTCCTCCTGTCTCTAAGGGAAATCTTATTCTTTTGGTCACTACCCACAGCTGATGGCCATAGGTGAGGGTAGAAACATAGGTCTACCGGTAAACAACAAAGCCTTACCTTTTTGCTCAGCTCCCTCTTCACCACAACAGACCTGTACAGAGCCAACATTACTCCATATACTGCACTGATACTTCTATCCTCCCCCTGCAGTTTCATACTTGGTTGTAAATCACTCCATGGAAAGCTGAAGATCATGGTTTGTCTAAGCCAAAAGGTACACACCATCTGGCAAAAGCAAAGATCAAATCCTTTGGCCACCAAGGCTCCTTCCATCCCTTGTGAGTGGTCCTAGAAATTCTCTCCACAGATGTTATGAATGGAATTGGCGACGAAGGGCAGCCTTGACAGGGTCCAATTTTCACATGTAACAAATCTGACTTCCATCCGGCAATGAGAACCAGACTCTCACTCCATTTGTACAGTGGGTGGATAGCCCATAGCAATAGGCCCACAACTCACAAAGTGCCCTGAGGAACAGGGTCAAATGCCTTCTCCAAGTCCACAAAACACTTCAGTCAGTTTTTCACCAACTTTCATCAGAATGTTGATGAAAAACTGATGCAACTCTGGATGGAAATAAATCTTCTAGCACTGCATAAGCTTAGCAAAATGAGTTTGGGACCATCCCTGACAGTGGTTTTGTGGTTAGTACTGTTGTGGAGGCTCCCAGTTCAAATTCCTGTTAAGGGCCTTCTGTGGATGCCCTCCACATACCTGGATAAATTTTCCATAGGTATTCTTGTTTCCCTCCCCTACAAGTATGCATGAACAGTGACTGTAGGAGTGAGCATTTGGCTTATTTCTGGGACAGACAAGTGGTCTAGGTAGGGGTGTTCAAACATATCCTACCTGTTGAAAGATGGAATAGGCTTTAACCCTTCATAATTCTGAATAGACTGCAGCATATATTAAAAAAAAAAGACTTATGTTGTGTTCCCTTTACATCTCCATCTTACAATATCATTTTACACATATACACAAACACTTATGTTACAGGTTATTCAGCACACAAACATTTTACAAAAAAAAGGCTTGTGATATTCATCAAAGATAATATTCCATATGGAAATCCATTATCTAAGGAAAAACTGCAAAGCAAGAAAACTGTGTAAATTTAAAAGCAGTGTGTTCTCAACAAGAAAAGGGAAAATAATTCTGTTTCCTGTCAGTGTATTTCTGCTAACGTTGTTCCTGTTCTGACTGTGCTGGCTTTTGAACAGAGAAATGAATTAGCAACAGAAAGATAAGCAGAAAATTAGTTAAGTTTGCCCTCATTTACTTTTGATTCTTTAAGGAAAAGCTGAAAGTGTAAGGAGACATGTGGCTGTGGCAGAACAGAACATATGGCATCTGCTCTAGTGGAAAACCTTAATTTGGGGTAGAGTATTGGCACCCGTTGCCTGACTAGCATTAACATGCTGTCAGAGTTGCTCTGGCAGAAACACTAAGTGGAGCACACTTGCCCAGTACCATTCCTCAGAGAGTTGCAGCATGTCCCTTTTCAATTGCCATCAACCCTGGGCCTTGTTATTAGTGTTGTTATGGAAAGCAAAAACCCAAACAAGCTGGAGTTCTGTTTTTTAGATCTTAAGCCAGAGGTCTCATCAGATGCACTTGTCTAGTTAAGTTAAGCGAAGAAAGAAAGAAGTTAGGTCAGTTAAAAGAGGGAGTTGTAATGTGAGGACCGAAGAGTAGCTCTGGTAGTAATGCACTATGATTTCAGGAATAGTTATAACATGTACACAGAGAAAAAATATTCTGTAATTCTGCATTTTTTTCTAGGTCATCTGATTTCCCTGAGTTTAATTCCTCCAAAGGACTCTTTTTCAACACAGACGTTTTTGATTTTGCAACAATTTCCCAGTGAGCCACAGAAGTGACATAAAAACAAAACCTCCCTGTCTGTACATTTGTGCTTTCCTGATTGAAAAAAGTCAAAGAAAAGAGGTCTATTGAAGCAAAGTTCAGATCACACACACAGATATCTTTGATCTACTTGCTCATCAGTGGTTTGATCAAGTAAAAAAAAAAAAGACAAAAAAAACTTGGATCCACTTTTAACTTGTAAGACTGGATTCATGCAGATGCCTTTCAGACTTCATGCCTCTCACTCACTTTGAATGAGTCAACATAGTGTGCTACCAAACTGAATTCTGGGCTCATTGCTTGGATTTGCTCATGGCGAAAAGCTGAAAATAGTTCAAGTTTTCAAGCAGCAGTGCTTGACTGATCGCTTGTCTGATCGGGTGACTGACTGTTGCTACAGAACCATTTGTAGGCAACAACCACTGGCATTACCTCAGTGCATCCATTCCATTTAAATCTGTCAGTGGCTGCTATTTTCCCCAGAACATCGTTATCTAAGTTGCATTGTGACAATGGAAATAATGGCATCACAACTAGATGAAGCCAGTTTGTTATTTTACAGGTTTTTCTTTTTCTTTTTTTACTGGGTGGAGGATAACTCTCAGAAAGTGTGTGATAGTAGCACAGATCTTATTGATCCTTTTTTTTTTCTTTTTCTTTTTTTTTTTTTTAAATCTCAGACTACTTTAGCCTGAGACTTTGCAGCTCCATGGTAACAAGAGCTATAGACTGGACATATAAGCTGTGTGAAACAGCGGCTAAGCTTAAACTTTTTAGGGATAATGGTGAAAATGGTTCAGTCATATCCAAAGCAAGATCAGGCAAATTAAAAATGAACACACCATTAGGGTATAAGTAAGCATCATAACACGGTTGTTTACAAATGGTCTCAGAAGATGAGATGTATCTCCATTTCACTTCGCACATGTGGGAACAAGACCGAAGGCTTAGTGTGGCACTGGGATGTATCATATCTATAACAACACACTTTCATGTGAATATTTAAGTTTGGAGGTTTTGCTTACTCTGAAATTGGATAAATGAACCGACTCCAGCCCTCTTCACCCATCTTCTGCTGCTCATCTGGAACTGGATTGCAGAGTCAACACCTTGCGCAGAGATCCCCAGACCTCCATCTCCCTGGGAGGGAAGGATGATGTGCTTCCTCCTGAGCTTAACTTACAGAAAAACATGTTCAGTTCATTAGCTCTATCCAGGCTTCTATCAGTCTGATCCTCCTTCTTCTTGAAGCCAGTGATCTTTTTTCATCCAGTAACCACACATTTGTTATTCTGCTGCAGCTTCCTCTCCATGTTTTCCCTGTTCACCCCAATCTTCCACCATTAGAAGATTAGAGCCTAGCATAGTCTTTAAAAAAAAAGAATTACTAAAACAACTTAACGTAATGTTCACTTTGGGTGATTTTGGTTTCAGAGGAACAATTATGAACAGTCTTTCTGTTTCTGTGCTAATTATTATTTAAATTTTGAAGCAGTTTTATGGTCTCTTCTCTCCCCTCTCTTCTTGATTCATATTATTTACCTTGTTATTATCACAACACCTTTATGATGTGTTACTCATAAAATATGTGAGTGCAGCAGTTTTTACACACTGGAGAGAAATGAAATAAATATTAACCGGAGAAGGCTTTCAGTCTGTTCAGTTGATTGGGACAAAAGTGGAAAATAGCAATTTGAAAAAGAAGCAGTCAGTGCTGGTGAAATGTGAAAGTAGGATGAAATGTGTTTCTTAGAGAGTAAAATGGTAAAAGGCCCTTAGAAGTTGGGCAGTTGCTCTGTGCCTCTTATACATTTTTAAGGGCTCCAAAGGGCTCTAAAGAGATAAGGACTTCCTTTAGATTAATGTCTGACAAATGATGATACATTTTAAATTTAAATATATCCCTGTCCTCTCTAGGTGTGCTGTTCTTTCATGAATGAAAAAATCTTGTAACCATCCAGGGACTTATGATCCCTGTGTAAAAGCACTGATACAGGGAAATGTGCAATTCTGTTTCACACTATTGCTTCCTTGTGTCTTTGAAGCTCCACCAGACGGAGGACAGTTAGGTATTTTTGGGTGTAATGGTTGTTTTGAACATCACAGGGAAGTGTTTGCATGCTGCAGAAGAGAAAAATTGTTTCATGACAATTTCAATCCCTTGTACCTGCTGTGAATCCAAGCAGAGTACAGCTGGCATCCACTACAAACTAGTCATTTATTTTCAGAACTGTCAATGAAATAATGCTACAGAGTTTTGATACTGATATCCAAGAGTGTTTTTCCTTTTGTCATTGGTGGGGCTGTGTATGACTCCCCTATAGCAGTGGACTGAAACCCTGGTCATGAAGATCTACTGTCATGCATGTTTTAGATGTTCGCCTGCTTCAGCAAACCTGACACAAATGACTGTGTCATTAACAAACTTGTACAGACCTTGATGAAAAGCTGATAATGATCATTAACTAGAATCAGGTGTGTCGATGAAGGGAATCGACGCATCTGAAAAACATATAAAACATGCAGGGCAGTAAATCCTGAGGACCAGGGTTGAAGACCATTGCCCTATAACATGACACAGAAATATTATTTATCATGTTATAAGGCAGGGTCATTGAACTACTTTTTAGGCGGGTCCAATTCCTCCATTCTGAGGAGAGAAAGAAAAGACAGAAAAAAATACTTGGAATAATTTCAAAAAGCTTTACTACATTGAATATCCCCATGGAAAATTTCAAACCAAATAAACTCTTAAACCATTTGCTTTTAAAAACAAAGAGTTTTACTTGAATAATGAAACAATATAAATGAACAGTGAAATGTAAAAGTTTTTTTCATAGTTTTCCTCATTGCTCTCTTAACTCCTTTCAGTAGGGAGAAATTAGCTTTTTTTTTTTTCCTGCAAGCATTTTGAACCTGGAGAGGAATGGAGTCTGTGTACTTCTCAAGCAGATATGCAAGTGCGTTGGACATTTTCTACAGTTTTATTAATTCATAGTAGTTTCACTGAAATGGTGTTGCTGGCAACAGAAAATGACACACATTCTTTGAAATACTGTAACTTTTCAGCTCTTAACACTATTGACGTAATTCTGACGGACTCTGAAAGCTGAGAAGTGCAGCTTTGCATTGATATATGGCATATTACGATTGTGGCAGCGGTGCCGGTGCTTGTTCACACCTGGCTGTCTAGTAGACAACCTGATGTAACCCTTTGTGTACATCTAGATTAACAACATGCTGACAGAGTTCATTTTTATTTTATTTTGTAATGGGTGGAGTCAACATCATTGGGAGGGAGAATTTAATAATAGTTGGATGTTGGTGGGGACATATCCAGGTTTGATGGGTAAAAGCTTACAAACAGGTGAAAATGAAAAAGAAGCAGATAAGACTATTCAAAGTAACAGTAAGAATTATAATCAGTGTAATAATAAGCGTTATAATCAGTCTTGATGTGTGTAATTGGCTGAAAATAGAAACTGTTGATGGTGAAGTTTGCTGATGTTGCTCTGGACATTTTAACCCCACATACAGGCTGAATGGCGTCGCTCCCCATGAAACAAATTGCCTCCCTGCTTGTCGTGATCACATTAACTCTGCATCAGCTCTCCACAAAGGACCACAGCAGATACCTTCTCCTTCGCACTTATACACACGTTCCCATCATCTTTATTTGAGTTGACTAATCTCCAAAGAAAAAATGGATGTTCTCCTCCAAAAACCTTTTTCTTTGACTGTTATTGGAAAAATACCCTGGAGATAAACTAAAGAAGGATGATGAGGGCAAAGAAAGAGATGAAGACTCCAACTCCCACTGAGGCTTCTTTGATAGATGCAGAGTTTTTCAAAGAGGGAGTCTGGTTCATTTGCAAACTTCTACACAAAGATTGGGGACATGTTTTACGTCTATTTGAAAGTGATTGAATGTGTGAGCCTTTGTGCTCACTTATCGCGTATTCTTGTACCTGCATAAACACACACACATGCACACATCACACCAGTGCAATGTTTTACTTATGTGAACCCCATGGAACCTACAAAACTGATAGTGATCTTGAGTTGCCACTAAGTGGGATCTGATCTTAATCTAAACACTCATCTGCTGCTTATGTTTGCCAGAGAGCATCTTGCCAATGCAGCAGGACATTGGTGCTAAACATTGAAGTATATCCATCACTCAGTGAAAAAAATCTTCCTTTTAGAGTTAGAGGTCTTTAGAAAATGTTGTGAAGGACCCTTAAGAGAACCATTCACTTCAAACATCCTACAAATATGTCTGAGCTGAAGCAGTTTTCCAAAGAGAAATGGTCAAACACTCATCCAGAACATTGTTCAGCTCTGATCCAACATACTGAGAGTCCTGTAATGAAATCCTTGCTGCCAAAAAAGGTTTGACCACAAAGGATTCACTTACTATTTTTTCCATGATTGTGTATAATTAATGGGTGTGTTTAAAGAGAACGCAAGAAATTCTAAATTTTTGTGTTTGCATGTGTGTGTGTGTGCATGCGTGTGTATGCGTGTTGGGGAGAAATTAAAGTTTTTCAGGGAGAATTTTTACATGTCTTAGTCCAAAGGGGATTTTTTATTGCAAGGTGAAGCAGAATCTGATATGTTCAGTCAGTTTCTGCAGAATTCTAACTTGTAATGTTGTTTTGTCCATTCTAAGCTCATGGTTATCCAGTGCTGTATGCTGGAAGTAAAACTAACACTCCCTGTTGATGAGATGTCAAGTTCCAGACCTCGTGGTCTTCTAAAACTTAGACTCCTTTCTGCTAAAGCCAACATTGATGCACATAATTGTGTAGACAAAACATTTTAGGGGCTGTTCCTTTTCTGTGTGTGTGTAATGTTGCTTCTTTCTTCAAACACAATGGGCATCATCCATGAAACGTGAGCAGAACCAATCTGAGAGCACACAGCTTGTCTAAATAAGGAGTCCAAGTAAATATAGGGTTGCTCGTCATAATTAGATCATGGTAAGTTCATGCCTTGTGAGGTTTATTATTTTCTCAATATGAATTTACCAAAAATGAACCAAAGGAAAGAAAATATTGATGTGAATAAATTGTTTTTTTTAAAGTTACTTTTACATACTTAATAGAGTAGTAGAGAACATGATTTAACCCTTTGTGTACACCTAGATTTTTAATTTATTTTTTTTATTTTTGTAAAGGGTGGAGTCCATGTCATTGGGAGGGACAATTTAATAATGTGGTTAAAACATAATATACAAAACATACAGTTTGTGGACAAAAAACTCTGTAACTACCCTACAATAAAGGACCCTACAGTACCCTACAATTAATGTGCTATATATTTTATTCCCCCCTATTATTTCCTAAAGTGTGTGAAAACATTGTGGCTGCCACAATGCATAACAATAAAACACATGATATATCAAGTATAAGCTTGCCTTCAGAGTCTATATCAAATTAATTCACAGAAACTGTTATTTCCGGTCTCCTCACATACTTTTCCATGCCAATGTATGCTACATCCTCATTTTGAAATATTGTTCCCCAGTTGTATTTGCTATTTAGGTAGTCATAACATGGATGATGGTGTTATTTTGTTTGACTCTTCTCATACTTGTTAAATAACAGTTAGATTACCTCAATGTTAAATTAGACTTCACACAATGACAATAATTATGGCATCCTTTTCATGGTTAAAAGTAGTACAGAAATGTACAATCTCTTAAACTGACAAAGTTAGAGAGGGTTAATTTTAATGTCTCTAAACAGAAGAAAAATACTGTAATTAGATCTCTCAACTTTAGGGCTACAATTAAAATGACTCAGCATCGCACTGGAGAGAGAGAGGGAAAAAAATAATATGCAGTGTTGATAATAGAAATATAAAATCATAAGGAGGAATATGAAATTAGTGAGACTGGAAACAGATGGAGCAAAAGTTAAAACTAGCGTTTTAAATGAAACTTCTGATTCCTATTCTGTCATGTTCTGCCTAATTGAGTATTTCAAATTTTTGTCCAGAGCATGATGTTAACTGCTAATGTCCCAGAGCTTTCATCTTGTGCTGCTCAGGATTTAGGTACACTTCCCAGGAGTATTGTAGCTTTACAATTTTGCAGTATTATAATATGAACTTGTTAACTGTCTGTATTGGCCTTATCATGGAAATACTCTTCACCAAAGCATTTTTCCCAAAATAGTTTAGAAGAAGAAAGTCTTAGCCTATTAATAATTTTACTTAATATTAAATATGAAAAACATTTGAAATTTACACTAATCTGTACAGTATCTGCTTTCACATAATACTTACATCAAAGATTTGCAAGTAAGTCTCACAAGTCCTCAGTTTTTCTTGAAATATGTCCAATTAATGGAGATCTGTTTAAATTAAAGGTAGGAAAAAATGAACCTGTTCACTTTGATGAGAACCAGTTAACAAGTTTGGTGACTATATATAATTTGTTGGGATTTCCCCCCTATAATAGTCTAAAAAGGTTCACTTTATTTGTAACTTCAACCAGTTAAAAGTGAACTTCTTTATATGGCCACTACAACCAAATACTTGCCTTACTTGGTATTCCAGCACATATCCTCCTTTTCCATTCTTAGGGGTCCTATTTAAAGTCAGTCTGAACTGGAACAGCACACAGGTGAAACTTCTGTACATCTCAACTCTGGGCTTGCATTAGTGCAGCCACAACAAATGGGAAGACCTCAGATCATATAGGTGTCCCGTCTGGTGAGAAGGAATTTCCCCGTAGAGTTCTAAGGGAGCTGCAAGTTCGTGTTTTAAAATGCTGCAATTCATGTAATCCAACTCTAAAATCTGAGTTGCTCGAACTGAGTAACTCTAACCACAAAGAAATTAAACTGATAGGCATAATGTGCTTAACATAATATACAAAAGCAACAAAAAAGAAAATAACATGAATCGTGCTGGTAAGATTTATATATAATAGAGTTAACAATCAGCTATAAGGCCGTTTTCTCTCTCTGGATAATCTCTTGGAAGACAGACAGATTCTGATATGAGATCTAGTTAATGCTCTGATTATCTCACAATAGTGACAGTGAAGGTCACTTATCTTGTCAACAAGTTGGATGTAAGGGACTGTTAGAGCAAGATGACGATTGTAGAAGCCAGTGACATTTCTAACAGCAAGGCTCATGGCAGAGGTGTTTACAAGCTGTTTGGATGAAGCATGAACTAGCGGGGTCTCATAATCTTTTGACTTATCAGTATGTGGCTAAATGTAAACAAGGGTGTAAGCATGAAATCGTGTCCAAGCTTGCTATCATCCATTATTTACCACTTCGCCTACATAAAGGACAAGATGATCTTCCTCCCACATTCTCTCTATTTCTGTCTCTTACAGCTCAGTATTTGACAGATGGCTAAACAGATCATCATAGCTGTTTTGTGTGATTGTGCTGATTTGGCAGTGCTATATTGCATTCAACTACTGGGTCTTTTTATCTTGTCTTTGTATTAACAAGTGTAATGTTCATTTTTATAATAAAAGAAAAAAAACAGCTTTTTGTGTTATTGCAAGTCATCTATACAGACAGAGTCAGTACATGAGCTCGCCCTGTTGTAGTATTGGAAGATTGAAGAATTTGATGTGGTGTTTTAGCCCACCTCAAAGTCCTCTAGATTTACACTCCAGTCTCTGCCGTTAACCGCAGTTTGAACTCAAGAGGACACAAAGTCAATAAATCAGTAGCGTCATGTTCAGTGAAAGGAACTGGCAGCTGTACTTCTTGTCACCTTGACAGATGAATGACTCGTCTCCTTGTTATCCCTTTAAACATCTGCACTTCTATCACTTTTCTTCCTCTCTTATCCCTGTTTTCATTTGTCGTCATCAGTTCCTCTTTCACGAGTCTCACGTGCATTCTTTATCGAGCCCTAATGAACTCTTTCTTTTACATGTTACGTGTTTTCCCTCCCAGTTGCCTTTTAGTTCTTTTATGTTATCTCCTTTGCTTTCTCTCTTGCTTTCTTTATTGTGCTTTTGTCCTCACATTCGGATTTGATGGGGACATGGTACAGCATCATGTCTCAGGCCACTGGAGGACTTTTAGAGGTCAGAAAGAGAGGGAACATCGTGGTGTCCTGACTTCTAACACACACTCCGGAGTACACCCATGTGTATTCATTTACACACAATGTAAAGCTCTCAAAGTCCTATCAAAGAACATAACTCCCACAAGGCAAGATGCCTACAGAGAGAAAAACAAAGAAAGAATATTTTCTTTATGTCTTTCATTTTCCATCTCTTTCTCTGCTCTTCTCTTCTTCAGGAGTTCTGCAGTGCGGTATAAACATGCAGAGTGATCAAAGAGTCTGGGGTTCTAGAAGCGAGGGACAAGTTGGACGTGTGTGGACGACAAGATGAAGAAAGTGGGCAGGCAAACAGAGCTGTCAATCAAACACCCTGTCAGATTGAGTGGGGCTTGTGAGTTTAGCTGGGGAACCATGACTGTATTTCTTTTTGTCGAAAAAGAAAGACTTTAACGTGTGAAAGGATTTTATGATTAAAAACAAGTAACATAGGATGGGGCAAATAAGTTTC
>JAOWBL010056065.1:0-23092 GCA_028564865.1 Zenarchopterus dispar | reverse complement strand
TGGATGGATGGATGGATGGATGGATGGATGGATGGATGGATGGATGGATGGATGGATGGATGGATGGATGGATTGCTCAAATGAGTGAGTCTGAGAGGTTACTTGTCTCCATGTGGCTCTGTGATGGACTGGTAACCTGTCCAGGGTGTAGTCCTGCCTTTCATCTGAAGTGAGCTGGAATAGGATCCTGTTCAAAAAGTATGGGGTCTAATATAGGAATGTTGGTGAATATTAGCCAAAGTGTACAGATTCTTGTATACTGGCTTGTCCTAAGTTCTCATTTTTATAGGTCATGTGTTTAAAGTCCCATTTCCACTGAGTGGTTCAGTCCCGGCCTGTACGGTCAGGCTTGCTACTTTGTGTGTTTTCCATTGTAAAAGAGTCCCATACATCCAAACCAAACTGCACCATGTCTGGGCCCCCTTCAGTTGTAGGTCCATGATAGGTCCATGATATGGTACAGTTAGGGTGGAGCTACTGGCATCACATGATACAATTCGTTGATTCATGAACAGAAAAAGGTAAGAACTCAAGCCATAAGTTTTCATATCTTTTTGGCTGTGAATCTCTTCGCCGCCTGCAACCTTCTCTCATACAATGCGGCATATATTGTACATACAAAGAACCAAAACCCAAGCAGAACCAAATGACCCGCTGGGTGACCTTCATTGTTGCTGTTTGTAGCGTCACGTTTGTTGTCGGCACACTAATATGACACCACGCTAGACATCATACTTGTGATGACTAGTGTGGAGTCATACTAGCGTGTCACTAGGCATCACTAGGCAGCAGGATCTTAACCCTGCTGCCCAGTGGCGATCCGACTTGGAGTGGTAACACTTACCTGAATTGCTTGGACCGTTCTAACCTTTCCAAACCATACGAGCCTGGACCGAACCACTCAGTGGAAACAGAGCCTTGGTGACACCATGTACGTATATACTCTGAAGCTCACAAGACTGATGAAGGTGATTTCAATATTTCATAGTTCATATTACGCAGGGAAGCACATGGTCTTCATGTACTGTGTCCAGTATCTACCAAATGATTGAGTTGTAGTTTTCCATAGAAGTGTTTTAGAGTGAGCCATTATAATGTTGCAAGGTTATTATGATGTCTTCAAGGATAGCATCTGGTCCATCGATCCCTGACAGGTGGAAATTTTCATTTTCTGTTCAGTCACAGGAGCATTCAGAGTAAGAAATGAGTTCTCCGTGAATGAAAGGTTTTCAGTTATGACTCTGCACAAAACTGCCTTAACAATATGCCTTGGGAGTTCAGTGAGACAAATAGAAACTCAACGAGTTCAGTTCAAATAATTATTGAGTTTAAAAGAGACAAAAAAAACTCAAAAAAAAAAACAAAAACAAAAAAACCTCACTATTTTTGTGCTTGAGATAGTAAGGTAGACCATTAAAGCTCTTGCTTTTGCATTGCAAAAGACCATCATGAATTAAATGTTGTCCATTTAAGGCTCTCAGTGTTAACCTCTAAAAATTAATACAAAGCACAGAGAAATGAACCAAGAGTAACGATGGTTCATTTCTCCTGTGGTTCATTATCTATTTATGATGTCCTGGGTTTATCATGCCCATAAATGAAGGCAGAATGGGGATCTGATTTTGACTAATATACGAAACACAGGCTGGCTGTTATGTTTTTTTCAGCATTTCTGTCTGTGATGGGATATTTTATCAGCCTTGGCTGGTTCAATAAATGGTCCATGATTAGATAATGTCATAAATTGGGATCAGTACCAGCTTTCTGTGCTGTGGAAGTGAGAGAAACAAAGGTTTTAGGGAGTTTAATCAAATACTGGTGTCTATCTTTTTTTGTGCTATGTTTAGGTGTGCACTCTAAGACAAAGCGGTTGGTGCTCCTTCAGAAGGTATAGCATGCTTTGAACTTAAATTTAAACTTAAATGTGTGCAAAGCTGTACACTAATCTTCAATAAGGCCACCCTTCTTTTCTGAGATGCAGAAAAGAAGGGTGGTGGTGGTGGATGTGGATAGAGTAACTCCTGTGGCATTTTGAACCAAGCATGTCCAAGATATTTCATCCAGACTTCAGAAATTTGTGTCAACTGTAAAAGAAAAAAAAAAAAAAAAAAAGGACAAACTAATCCTTTAGATGATATAGTTCATCTCTACTTCCTTTGGCTTCCACTTGCACCTCAAACATTTCTAGTTAGTTTTCTGTGAGTGTGTCAGCATTAAGAAACACACATTTATATCTCATAGGATCTAAGAAAGAGAGAAGAACGATAAACTAGAATCCGAACAGAAGGGATTGGAATAAATGCCTTTGTGGCTAAAGCACCATGCAATTACTCGTACAAAAAAGTACACAAAATGAGCTCCTTGATTCTTAATTTGCAGATCATGACTGCTGTGAAATGTAATTAATGGACCTTGATTTATTTAGTGAGCCATGTTGGGGAAGTTCCTTGGAGTTTAGAGAGGCAGGCTGCAGAGGCAGACCTCCACTCAGGCTATGCATAAAGAATTGTTTGTAAAGAAAAAAAAGAAAGAAGGGCAAGAAAGAAAAGTGTGTTGAGGGAAAAAAAAGGGCTACATTCAGTGCTAAGACTTACCAAGCTGAACATGGCTATAAGAAATAAAGACAGGTATCATTTTACAGCTTCAGCTTTGTGTCATTCTGAGGTCTCTATTAGAAGAAGAAGAAGCATGTGAAGGACCTATTGTTTGGAATACGTCAAAGAGAGTGTCATATAGAGGACACAGTCTATCTTTCATTTCTGCAATCAGCCCGATGTCAGGGGAGAAGCCTGAAAAACGTGAGACAACAATGCAAGACAACGAGTCTCTGGGTGATTGCCATAGCCTTGCAGGTACAAGCACACTACTCAAGGATGTAGGGAAAAATAGACACAAATTGGAAATAAATGAAGGTTCCTCCTGGAAATCTCTGCTTTATAGTTAAGTTTTGTCTGAATATGATGCTTTTAATGAGGATCTGAGAGGAGAAGTTTTAGAGCTACAAGGCTACAGTTAATCTTAGCTGTAATTTCAAAAATATTCTGTATACTGTTGCTACAGCTGGCATGCCATGTGTTATCTGGTGAAGTAAATAAAGCTTAAAGTAAAACGCCCCATTTGCTTCTGAGTTAATGTACACACAAACAGAGGCATCTGCTTAAATCTGGACAAAGGGAGGTTGATTGTTGTGCAGGCTCCAGTCAAATTTTGGCTGCAGATACTTACACTATGGAAGACCACTCCATTTCCACCCATTCGCATCTCAGTGTAACAAGTGTTTGGACTGTTTGCCATAGTTCATGTCCCTGCCAGATGTTGCCAAGCAACTGATTAATTAGGAGATCCTCGTGAGAGTATAACAACAAAGCCAGAATGGGAGAGCTCATTTTACTCTCAGCCATCCAAGGAGCTCTGACAGAGTCACAGATGCACAGTACAGAGCATTAATTTTATATCTATGAAGATCCATAAAAGAATTAACAATTTGCAAATATGTTTTTCTCTTTTTTAGCCAAAAGTTCAGAAAGAGTAAATAAATGACCACTGACAGATAAAGACTGCTCATCATGCTACAGTGCAACATTCTGTTGGGAAATTTTCCATCCAGGCATTAACGTTTATGTTTCTTTGACATTTCTGACCTACCTATAAAAGCAGCCTGCACCAGAGGGACAGCAGTTACAAACGACTTGGTAAAGTGGGGCTTAAAGAACACAACAAAGACTCTGAGATGTTTGACTGAGCTCTAAACTCCCTAAATACAAATCTGATAGATGGGATCTAAAGAAATCTCTGGGAACAGAGGACTTCTTCTATTCCCTTATACCCTTTATGTCCAAGCTCCAAGTTTTGTTGGTATGATGATGACCTATTCAGGGTCAGATGGATGGTACTGTACATCTCCCACGTGTCTGTCATCTATTGATGGATCTTTGTACAACATCATCTCACACATGTCTGCACAACTGGGGCAAGAAAGCAGTGCTCATTGCAATGTCTTTAATTGAGCTTGTGGCTCCTAAACAATGATTGCAAGATAGTTAACTGTATCAAATGGAAAAAAAAAAAAACTTTGTGGAACTTGTTCTGTATTTTGAGAGGAATGTTCATCTATTGATAGGAGATGAACGAAAAGTACTGATCCAAGCCAGAAAAGTGGGGTCCTGTGAATCCTAAATATGTTTCAAATGTCAAACGCATGTTAAATATGTCTCATGTTTTTAAAATTTATTTTTTGTAACTATACAGAGAGCATATTTACACATATATAAGTAACTGTACACATTTTCAAATTGTACATTTGTGTACACATTATTTTCCTCCTGTACGAACCCTGGGCTGTTCACATATACAGTCTATCAGGCCGTACTTGCAGTTACTTGCTTGGAAATGTGTAATCACTTGTTGTTAAGATAAAGATAGTATATCTGGGACTTTTTCAACTCATTTGCTATTCATTTTTGTAATTAACATCAGCTAGCAATATTGTGCCAGATACCTCTACTTACTAAGTTAGTTGTCAACGTTTTTGACTATGGTCACAGTTCTGGTAATTGATGGATGGTAGTTAACTTACTGAATCCAGTTACTGCTGTGTCACTGGTAGCAGAAATGCACAAGAAACACTAAAAACCAGTGAAGAGCATTTGGAAACATTTTCAGTTTTCACTTTCCAGACGCTCATGTTGAAAGTGATCAAGTTGTTTATTATTGGGACAGCAATAATTTACAATAGATAAAAATACTTTTTCAAAGAAATTTAATACAGTCTTGTGATTGCTAGCCAAGGTCTTGCTCTTTCAACGTGCACACCCAGTAGGCTAATGTTTGTGAGGAAAAAGTTGAGATACCCCACAGGTGGTATTGTTAGCTTAAAATAAAGACTTAAAGCATTTGAAGTTAGCTGATACCAAAGTTTCCAGAGCTGAGTTTAGAGAGTAGTGATAAAAAAAAACAAAACAACAACAACAAAACAAGGTTACCTAATCTCATTTCATGGTTTGTTCAGCCATTTCAGCTTGCTAACATGCTAGCTAGCATGATAACATTACTGCCACTTAATGGAAAATGTTAGCATGTTATTGGCATGCCTGAAATTTGAATTAGTGAAATTTGGCCAGACGCCTTGAGTGCATTTGCTACCTATTTATCTTTGGGTTTGAATAACTTTAGAGATCACATCCACTCTTTCTCTGGAAACTAAAAAAACGAACATAAATCCTGCCTTTGCCAACACTGAGGAGGATTTTCAGCCAAGAAGGGTGGAATCCAGTTTCATGTAGCTAGATTATTCAACAAAGTAGCAAGAAAACAATGGCGAAGGGATTTAGAGCAACAGATAGATGATATGAATAGAAGATTAGCTATGGAAAATATTCTCTATATTAACAAGCAGATGTAGTCTAGAATGCTTTATAAGATTGCTGCATTATGCAACGATCATGAGGAAAAAGCTGGTTCCAGTTCTTCCCTCTCTTTATACTCTTAAAAGGAAAGCTCTAAAGACACAGTGAACGGGATCCCTGTTATTAGACTGTTAATCTATTTTTACATAATTTTGTAGAAATATGTAAATAGCTTTGCAGCTAAACAATACATAACCCAGTGTCTCAGTGAGACTACTTTACAACAATGCAGCTGTGTGGAGTAAATAAAACGAGATCATGAGTTAGACCATGAGCACATACTTGTAAGTAGAATACATTCATTGTTTATAATCACGTATTTAACACATATTAATGCATGTTTTTCTTCCTTCTTTTTCAACAGGCCAACAGGTGAGCCTTGGTTCTTCTCATTATGGATTTTTTTCTTGACAGGGTGTCATTTTTTTTGACAGGCTGTCAGAAAGCATGAATGCTAAGTGTCTGCATGTGACACCTTTTCACTCTGATTTCAACGCTTTTTATTTTCTGTGAACTCTAAAGACAGTGAGTCACGTCTAACAGAATTTATAGCAGCGGCTACAGCAGAAATGACAAGATAATCAATTTAGAGGCATGGTTTTATCGTCATAAATAATTCAAATAGCTGTAAGATAGTCCTTATAAAAATGAGGCGAAGAGAGTGAAGGGAAGATTTTAATTCAATTTCAGCAATGACTTAGTTAATATTTCTGAGATTATTTCAGCAAAGATGTTGACATAGTGAATATGTATATATGCCTGGAAATTATGATCCTAATGAATTTTTATGACAAAGCCTGAGATGGGCCCTTTAATAAATACTTGCTCTGTCTCCAAATGAGTTCCTGTCAAGGAAGTTTCTCAAACACAGAGCTTCAAACTTGAGTAATGATTTTCAGTACAAGTTTTAATGTTACAAGTTGCAGCTTGACAAAAATAATAGCACAAAAGACAGCATGATTGTTGCTGTATATGAATGGTAATCATTTTGTTCACTACTTTATAAAGCCTTCTTGCCCTTCATTTCTTTTACTGATTTTATCCATTGTTGTTGTTTTATCTATTTGTAGTTTGGTTTCATGAAAAGTGGTTTTAAATAAAAAGTATTATTATTATTGTTGTTTTTATAACATCTCACTGTCCATGTTTGCTACGCAGTCATAATAAAAAACATTATTTTGAATTTTCAAAAGTTTAAACAGGACACAATTACAATCCAACCCCCTGGATTTTCAAAAGAGGCAGGTTAGGAAGTGCGGTGACATGGTTGCACTATCTGTTGGGAATCACAGCCATGATAGTGAAAGTGGGGCCTGTGATTTAGCTACATTTGCTCTATTTAAGATAACCTTTGCAATTTGGGGTTCAACCACAGCCAAACTGCATCAGTTTACATGGTGCAGATTAAGTTGGAAGGAAGTCACAATCAAGATGGCAAAGAGAATCTAGTATAAATTGTCAAGTGCTAACACATTGGGATCAACCTGGAAGTCACAAAAATTGCAGTTCATCAACTGACCACCAGGGGCAGGCTCCAAGGGTGAGTCTCCATTGACTCCCATGTTAAAATATCCAACTTTACAGCAAATATAAACATATTTACAATGTGTTGAAAACATGTTTTGGTTTCTGTAGCTTGATTTCACATCTATGACAGTTGTGAGGGGTCTGAATTTTTTGGACCACATCAGGTGAATTTACAGAAAGTCTATGGCCCATATTTATAATACAGGGCATAGACTTATTATTGGCCAATAGCTAGTCATGATCATTTCCTCATCAGCCATTGTCATACTATGACACATATAGTAATCAGCAGGTTGGAGTAATTCAACTCTGATCTAGATCTGTGATGTCATGGCCAGAGATCTGAACTGCTCACTGAATGACTCAGACTAGATAACACCAAGCAACTTGGCATGGGTTTGTTATCTCCAGATTTTTTAGATTTCTGCTTTTAGGAACACAACAACATTCTTTCATAAATATTTCCTCTTTAAAGTTTACTCACTTATCATGTCCTGATAAAACATAAGCACAGGAATACATAAATTACTCACATTAACATCATAAGTACTTGCAGGCATTAGAGTTGTAATGGACATTGGAAGTCATATATTGATGTCTAACTTCATTGAGGCCAATCAGGGAACAGTAACTAGTTGTGGGCATGGAGAAGCTCCATGAACCATGATAGTGGGTTAAATGGTCCAATTTTTCCCTGCCATGTGAACGCCCTCCTCCCACATCACTCTTTGGCAGTCAGTGAGGTTCACAGACACCAATTAATCTCCTGTGGTCATTATGGGGTGAGTTGGCACAGAAAATGGATGGGAAAGCACACTGAGACTGAAAAAGGATGTAATTTGCTGGGGATTGCTGCTCATAGGCTGGAACCAGTTATAATTAAACAGTCAGCAAAAGTTTGACATTTATTCTATAATTGTTACAGATTTAATTAAATTAACACTTTTGGTGTAGTGCTTTCTGGTGCTCCTCTGCAGAGTCATGCCATGACACTAGCCAATTATGTTAAACTCAAGTTAAATGGTTTTTATGAAAGAGTCGTCTGACAAATTGCAAAGTAACATTGAGACAAATACCATTACAGCTATTCAGAAAGTTGATTAGGTTTGTTTTTCTTTTAAAGCATATCTCTTTCTCCCATCTGAGGTTTTGCATCAGATACAAGGAAGACTAGGAACATTATTTCAGTTCTGCAGTAAAAACACTGCAGTACATCTCTGTTGTGTCTTTATGAAAGACAACAAAGACAGAGACTGTTGGTTTTGTAAATGTATCAGTAATGGTGCTATGTGAGTGTGAGCTGTGTGTTGCTGACCTGTCACAATATGTAGGCTTATACAAAGTATGCATGTGTCATCATCCTTACACATTCCTTAGGATGGATTAAGATCACTATTATTGCTTCATTCTGAGCTGAAGAAAAGATAAACATCTCTGTTGATTCATCTCTCTGAGTTTCCCTTCACAAAGGTTTCTTGTAATGATCAACAGTCAGAGTTACTTCACACACCAGCACTGTTAGAAAATGTGGACTTTAATGCCTCTGCAACATGCATGCTGCAGGATGGTGCTTCTCTATAACAGATGGTCTCTGCTAAGGAGCACAGGAGGGTCTCCTAAGACATGTTGATCACGGAGAACGGGCCAGATTAAGGGTGATTTGACAGATTTTTATGAATATAAAAATCAAGACTATGGTCACCAGGGCCAGGTTTGGATTTGGGTTTTGAATGAAGTTTGTGCTGTGATGTAGAACAACAAATCCATTCAAGAAGGCACAATCCCATCCTCACCAGTCACCCAGCAAAAGCATAGGTAAACATACAGGTGTAAGTCATTAGAAGCTAAAAACGAGATGCACTGGAAATGTCTGGCATCTTTATTTGAATCCATTCAAAACAAACAAAAAAAAAAAACAACAACTGTTCATTCATGTTAAACAATGAAATCCAAGTCATAGAGGTAGAATCAAATCCGTTTGGACTCACTTGAATATAACAATTATGTTAAAAAAATTTGGAAAATGTCACTAGTTTACTATTACATCTACTAAAGATAAACCTGTACAGAAAAATCAAGTGAAGATAGTAATACAAGATGATTAAACTGCTGCGATTAATGCATCTGTGATTGATTACTCTAGATTAAACTCAACAACCAAAGCCTCTCTTCAGTGATTGTATTGGATATTCCTGACTTTTGTCCAAATTATTTTTTTAAATTTATCATTCTTAGTCTCCTTTATTCAAGTGTGTCTATATACACATTTTAAAAAACTGTTTTATTTACTTTTCTGACTTCTGTCAAGTGGAGGAATGCAACCTTTCAAGTTAAAGTGTGATACTTTTATAGGAATTGTATCATAGTAAACTTCACAGAATAATGGCATCAACCCCAAAGGAAAATTATCTTCTCACTGTGTACATTATAAAAAAATACAGGGTTACAGAAGAGAAAAAAAAAAGAGCATCATCCCTATTGGAAGACGCTATGCAATTGGACAGTGACAACTTCATGTATTACCTCTCATCACAACAAACCTAAAAAAAAGCCTTTTATTAATTTTTTTTTTTCAGAATAACATTGTGTGTAATATGTGCATTGTTGTCCATTATGCTGAGTAGTTTGTGAGGCATATCTCTTTCCACGATCAGCAGAGCCACTCTATTAATTGTTCAGTTCATTTAAGTCACTGGCTCTGACCCGGCGTCATAGAAGATAAAATGCAGATAAAACTGCTCTTTCCACCCCAGAGAAGGTATGACTCATCTTGCTGCAAACATTGAAGGACTTATGCTTCCTCAAGGAGCACAGTCTGCTCTGTCCCTTCTTGTCAACAGTTTAAGTGGTGCTTTTCCAGCCCAGTCTGCTGTCCAGGTGAACACTCTGGTCCTGACCTGCTGTCCTGTTCTTGTTTAGTCCTCCAGCTGCTTCTTTTGCAGACAGAGAGGCATGAGGGGAGGGCAGAGGAGGTCTCAGTCTGACTTGTTGTTGTTGCGAGATGAAGTTATAAAGGTGTGACAGGGAAGTCGTGGGTTGAAGGAGACTGTGGCTGGGGTTGGGTGCAGGAGAGGGAAGAGGATGCGGTGCGTCTTCCTGAGCTGAACCTGTTCAAAAATATGTTCGTTTCAGCCCATGATCTTTGTCTGTGTGAGCCTATGATCTTTTTCATTCCTGACCACCCATCTAGCACATCGCTCTGCTGGTGCTTTCGCGACATTTTTTCTTGACACCTTTTTGATCCTAGTTCGACTTTCAGCTCTGTCAGCACACTCTGAAAAAAATCCTTGGCTCCCTTGCGAAAACTTTTTTTTTTTTTTCACCAGCTTGTTCACATCACAGGTGAACCTTGTCCTTCACAGAAAGGTTGAGATATTCTATCTTCATTTACGTCATCTCATTTATGTATAGTCCAGTATATCATGAAAATCTATGTCCTCATCAGTGTGCTACTGTGGCGAACATCTCCGTTAAATTAAAATATGCACTTCCTATATGAAGATGCCACTTTGGCCTCTTTGCTTTTGTGTTTTGTTTTCATTTGGTCACAGTTACTACTTTAACCATTAGGCAAACAGATATCTAGCATGCCAAATATCTGGAACCATCAGGGGAATAATCGTTCAAGCTACAGCCAATGAGCGAGCCAGGAATTAGCAAACATAAAAAAAAAAAAAATCAAATACACAACTTACTCATATTTTGTTACAATCATGCACTTTTTCCCCCCATTTATCCATGATACATGAATATATAATAAAGTTACATTCCTTTTAATTCTTCTCAAGAGGCATTTTCACTGTTCTGCTGTCTGATTCAAAGCTTCAATGGGCCAGTCAATACCAAATTAGATTAGATTAGACCAAACTTTATTGATCCCACAGTGGGAAAATTCACTGGCCACAGCAGCTCAAAAAACAATAGAAAAAAAATTACAAAGAATCAAAATCAAATACTATACACAGAAATGTACCATATACCAATAAAGATAAAATAATAATAGTATAAATAGCTGTGCAGGGTTTGTAAAGTTATTGCACATCTGAAAAAAAAAGCCAAATAAGAATAAATTCACCTCTGAGGGCAATGTCAAAAGAAAATACCTCATGCCTACCATCTCTTAATGAACTACAGAAATACATTTTACAAAGAGTTCAAAAGCCTCAGTTGCTCCCAGGTTAAACATCTTGTTTCATTATTAAACTTGAGATAGATAAAGTCAGGAACTATGTAGATGCCAATATATGAAGCCAAGTGCTCTGATTTGTCCATGATGTGTGCACAAGCAGCACAGCAACCGGCCAAAGCACCTGAGCTCCACGTGTGCAACACTGCATTGCTGCACTCTCACATATTCATACACGAGCTCACATACGTACAGTCGATCTGTTATTCATCATCAGTAATACGCACAGATGCACATGAAAGCGAAAAAAATCCATGTACACCAGTACGCTCTGCTTCCACATCAGTCCAGCTAACTGCCTGTGGAAGAGGAGCAGCAGTGATGCAGAGACAGGGGCTATACATGAGGCTTCACGTTTACGGCCCAGGAATTATCACATCAAACTTGTACACTCATCGGTTCTGACAAGCTCAAGACCAAACCATTAGACCCTGCTGTAGACATGAACAGCCCTGCCGGCTTTGATGAGGCAGAGGCTATTGTTGTGCACCAGTGATTCACACCAAGAGCATTCAGAAACAGCTCCTGCCAAACTTGGCATAATCACTGGATATGTCCTGCAAGCTTCATTGACACACAAATCAGTCTTCATTATGTATTCACACTTTCATCCACTGCGGCTGTGACATTTTTGAAAATGTGGACTTTACTGCATAAAATTAATACTGCTGATATAACTCTTTGGTGTCCGACAGACAGGAGTCATTTGCATGATGTATTCATAAAACAGCTCATACCCTGTAGCACTGGTTGCACACACTGGAGATGCTCGGGCCTTGTTTTGCTATGCCAATGGAAATTTGTTCCAGATCAAACTGTGAAGTAAAGAATTAACCAGCCAAGGCCACACACTTAAACAATTATCACATTCCAGCTGTGCTAATTACAGAAGAAGAGCCATTAACTTTTGTAGGCTCACTCAAAATACATGTGTCTCTATATCTTGTAGGCCAACTTAACCAGAATTGAGAAATTCTTCTCAATGAACAAATCAATGAACCTGATTCAAGGAATCAATGAACCAAGATGCAAGTATGTGTACAAAGATGTACCTGGATGCAGCTGTTGCAGTTGTAGAAGTGTACATCCAGGAGTGACCCTTGTTTATCGAATGCAGTGATGCAGAACAATGGAGAACAACGCATACCTTCAATTCAGTTGAATTCAGTTTTATTTATAAGGCTAGTTTATATAGTTGTCTCTAGGCACTTTCCAGAGACCGAGAGCATGACCCCAGAGCAATTATTATATAAACAATGGCAGGTAAAAACTCCCCTCGTGGGAGAAAAACTCCCCTTCAAGAAGAAAGACATTTTGAGCAGGACCTGGATTATAAGGGGGAACCCTCCTGCTGAAGACCACCTGGTTAGAGCAGGAAAAGAGAGAGCGGGAGGAGAGGCACGGTTGTCAATGGTACATAAAATAAAATATATTAGCAGTCATTATCCATTTGCTGGAGAATTAAGAGTTCTATGTACAGTACAAATGATTGATACATGGTTAGTTGATGTACTACAGAGATGACTATGTAGGCAGCAGATACTGAGGTGGTCAGAGGGTGGGACTGGAGGTCAGCATGAGGCTCTGGGAGCTCTGGCCTGTAAAAGAAGAGAAAAAGAGAGTCAAACCAGCACAAGAAACCACAAGAACAATGGAGCGAACTTAGGCTTACGGGGTACTTCTAATCAATAACTGTGGATTTAGCTGAAGGAAGGATAGAGAAGCAGAGGAGGTAAAAAGTGTGTGGGGCACCTCAGCGGATCATATTGGTGTCCCCCTGCAGCGTGGGCTTAAAGTAGCATATCTACAATGAAGCAATGTTGAAGATGACCTTGCTCTAGTCTTGCCCTGTGGCTGCAGCCCTGACTGTTGGCCCTAGCACACTAAGTTTAGACTAACTATGGGCTTCATTAAACAGAGATGTTTTCAGTTTTTAGTTAAATGTTCGGGGTGGTGTCAGCTTTCTTAACCCAAATTGGAAGTTTTCCATAGTAATGGCTCCTGATAACAGATGACCCGCCTCCAAATCTTGGATCTTCTAGGAACTACAAGTAAACCCGCACTTTGAGAGCTGTATTAGAAAGACAAGGTAATATCAGATCTTATAGATAACATGGAGCTTGGCCATTTAGGACTTTATAAGCAAGTAACAGAATTTTGAATCAGATTCTAAATTTTACGGGGAGACAATGAAGATAACACAAGAGAGACATGATCTCTTCTGTTGATTCCTGTTGGCAATTGCGTTGCTCCATTTTGGATCAGCTGGGGGCTAATCAGACAATTACTTACGTATCCTGCTAATCAAACATTACAGTAATCTTGCCTAGAAGATACAAACACATGAATTAGTTTTTCAGCATGACTCTGGAGTAGGATGCTCCTAATCCTTTCAGTTTTATGGAGATGAAAAAGAAACCTGAATAATATGCAGTTTAAATGACAAATACTGATAGAAAATAACTCCAAGGTTTTGCGCGATTTTACTGGAGGCCATGGCAACATCATCTAATCCCTTCCTAAGGCATTTGGGACCAAAAACAAAAACCTCTGTTTTATCAGAATTGAAAAACAAAACGTAAGTGTACATCCAGGCCTTAATGTCCTTAAGACATGCCTGAAGTTTGGCTAACTGTTCTGGATAACATCACTGGTTTGGACACATGTTTTTGCATAAAGTGGAGCCAAGCTCAATTTTTTTGATCTGCTGCCTGGAAGGCTTGCGTCAGCACTGACAACACATCTTCACTTTTCTTCGAAAATAAATGGAATATATATAATGTGATCCATTTGTCACATACCAGACATCATAGGTAAGTTTGTACAAAATCTTTTGGCCCTGTGAATATTTAAACAAGATAAAGATGCTCTAAATAATAGTAAAGAGAATACAATTACTGAAAAAAATCAAGGTAAGATTCCTTGTCTAATTTTCATCAGACAGAAAAACTACTTGTAAAAGATAACTCGTACAATGCTTGTAACAAACACAAAGCATAGCTTGAAAACTCTTTTTCTATCCAACCAGAAGTCTGTCAGTTCTTTTCAGATGTTTTTCACCCAGTATTCCTGCAAAAAGGGATTTTTTTTCTGCTGTGAGTTAGTTCTTTGTAAGTCATGGGCTGTAATGCATGCACTGCTCTTCTGACAATCCACTGATTCTGGATGATGTTTCAGTTAAGGACTGTCAGAGTAGCTGAAAGCTCTTCTGCCAGAGACCTTTAAACCATGCTATCTGATAAAAACAGTGTTTTGGAAGGGCAATTGTTTTCACCTCCTTGTTTTCCTTATGTTTTTCTGTCTGTAATTTTTTTTGCTAGTTGGTTAGGTTTTGGAACAAAACTATGTGGTTAGGTTTAGGGACTTATTAAAACCACTCTATGTAGTCATGTCACTTCTGACCACATGGGGGCAGCATATCATAGGAACGTTAATACATCAACCCCTGGGACAAAGGGGTAATGCAAGACTTCCCAGAATGTCTCCACTCATCAGTACAGTCCTGTGTGTGGCTCTTTTGTCTACACAGCAGAGGTGTGTGTCACAATGTGGTCAAACGTGGTATTGCTGCATGGAGTGGCTTTAAAATTCACTGCCTATGTTGGTAGTCCTTATCAAGCAATAAAAATTTGCCTCTCTGAGTCATTATTCTCCAACAATCCATACCCAAAAATTTCTATTGAATGTTTTTTTTTAAGTATACTTTACCTGTCGAATCAATCTCATTTCTCCTTTCACTGAGACATTACGCACAAAAATGTTAATCATGCTTAAAATTCTGAAAGTAATGGTTCCTCTGCTAGTTCTGATTGTATACTTCCAGTCACACCACCATAAGAAAACATCTTTAAAACGATATAAGGACACAGTGTGAGGAACTTTTTTTTAAAAAAAAGGTATTTCTTTGACACCTATGTTTTTGTATTTTCTAATGTTTGCTGCTCAGTTCTGAAAAACATTAAGTCTATGATCTTCATTATTCTTGCAATTACGCCAACCTTCATGCACCCAACCAACCAACCAACCAGCCAACACATGCACATACACACATACTGCACATATATCATACTCATAGAATCAGAATGTTTTGACACCATGGCAACAACTTTGTGTACCTCCCCGGAAACTGTGGAAAAAGTCACAATATCAGTCAATGTTTTTGCTCCCTGATTGACTTATTCCTCTACTACAGGGGGCCAGGAACCATCAATACCCAAGGTAGGCTAATGTTTGCATGGTATTTTATTGACTTCTCAGGAAAAACCATTTGGAACTGAAGCATTTCAGTCAGACATGAGTTGCTTCCAAATCTTAGCTTAACAAGTGTCTGTTTTTCTGAAAGAGCCTTTAGTATTATTGGTCAGTTTTTAATCACAGGGAAGTAGTAAACTTACAGGGAAGTAATAAACTTGCTGCAGCATAATAAAAGGTTAATGAAGTGGGAGAGGGACCTGGCTCCTTCATGCTGTTCTCACTGTGAAGAAAGAGGAGATGAGAGACACCCCCACTGTGGGATACATGAAGAGGAGCACAGGCATATATGCATACGTCTGAATTGTGAAGGGCTGTAGAACAGAGATGAAAGGAGTAGAGGGAAGGAGATGCACAAAAAGCCAGAGAAAGTCAGAGACACTTGCGTCTCCCTGCCTGAGAGGAGTGACAGGGAGAGGAAAGGGACGAACAGAAGAAAATTGCAAAGATGTCTTCTGTGGAGGGAGGGTGAGAAGATGGGAGAGCTTTGTCGAGCACGAACAACTCAACATCCTTTCCATTTTCCTCATTCTGGGTTTGAAAAAGTAGTATTTCAGCTGTATACTCGAGTAAACACTGGGATACGTTAGAAATACTTGACATTTCTGCTGACTACTTTTAATATATTTTTAGTGAGCAAGTGATGTGTTGCATCTTTGAAACACAAGTGTTTTAAATACCATAAAGATGACAACACAAAGAATAAGCTGAAATATTAAGTCTAGAAAAAGGACTAAATTTAATACTTTTTTTTTCCTCTTTAGAAAATCCATGATGGATATAAAGCCTTTTAGAAAAACAATAGCCTGTCACAAGCTCCCTGCATTTAAGCTTTAAGAGTCTGTTGTATTATGGGCAGGGAAAATGAGGAGAAGCAAGACTGTCTTCTCCAGGAGAAATGAAATCCAGCAACTGTTCAAAATCTGCTCTGATGGCCGCGACACATTGACTGCTTCTGCCCTTCTAAAGTTCCTCTCTGAGAGGCAAATGGAAGAAGCAGCTACTGAAGACACAATCGAGGGCCTGATAGAAAAATATGAACTTAATGACAGAGGTGAGTGAAAGGAGTGTGGTTTTCCCCCCTAATCCCCACACATACACACACACACACACACACACACACACACACACACTGATTGCTGCATGTTTACAGGCTTTAAAAAAAAAAACACTCTGTCCTGTAAGGACTGAATTGTGGTCAGTCTGTGAAACTAGTTCAGTCCAAAACCTCCTGTTATGTTTTGGGTCAAATTGACCCGGGAACGCCATTGTTGTTTCTGACAAATGAACATAACAGGAGGGTTAAAAGAGATTAAATCCTAAACTCTTTGTTTAGGCTTTGTAAAAGCCGTTGATTTATTTACACACATGGTATCCTTGACCCAGGTGAACAATATGAAGTAAAAATACAAATTTGTTCAAATATGATTTTTTTTTTCATAATTGGACTTTTCCCATAAGAGCCTTAAGTTTCTTTTGTTCATTTTTTTTACAAATACTTTCAAAATTTATCATTTCATCTGAATAACGTCCTCAACAACAAGAGCTTTTGAGCTGTGGCACAAGAGATAAAGCAGCTGACTGCCAATCAGAAGCTTGTTGATTCAGCCTGGTAGTCCTGCATGTCGACTTTTCCACTAGAAAGACCAAAGACCCTGAATCCTACATTGCCTGTGATGCATTCCTTGGTTTTTGATTGTGTAGGATAGATAGATGCGGCTGACTAAATATAAAAATCTGTATAGAATAAGAGAGTGCTATATACATGTGTTCTTGGATGGGTGAATGTTGCTTGTCCTGTGAAGGCATTTTGGGTGGTCAGTAACAGTACAAAAGTGACATATTTACAGTATTTGCAGTCCATTTATCCTTTACAGAAGTGGTGGGGAGTTAGAGGCTGATAAGCCATTGCCTGATCAATCAGCTGTACAACACAGAGCCACCTTTCTCCTGTCCAGTGCAACAAATTTACAAGTTATTTTAAGGTTGCAGACAGATTTTCGGAAGAAAAATCACCAATTCTTTCTTGAGTTCTGGTGTGCTCCTGTGATCTCAGTTTTTAGGCTGCAACCAAAGCAAATCAGAAGCGTCTTGAGGTTATGAGACAGCCACAAATGTTTAATATTATGGCAGTTCTCTAGTCTTGTCTCATGCAATGTTTCATTGATGCAGTTTGTGTTAACAGTCCTTGAGGAAGTGTTGCTGAAATTTTGATTTGCAAAGGAATCGGATAGCAGTTTTGTGAATAGTGTCCCCTTTAGTCTGTGACTTAACATTCTGGCTTATAGTACTTAGATATAACACAGTGGCCTACACTAAATTTTTTCGCTAATGTTTCTTGTGAAGTTGTCTTGTGTATGATTGGCATTACTTCGATTTTATCCCTGACCTCAACCATGTATTTTTTTTTCAGCCAAACCAGAGGCAACAGCTATTGACTGTGAAGTACAAACAGCCAAATTGGGCTTTAACTCAGTTTTCTGGTGTGACAGTCCTTGGCACAACACCACCTTCCACTTCTTCTACCTCCCTAAGTGTTTCTGAAAATGTTATAGGCTTGCAAGATCCCGTTTCCTTTGCCAAACATAGTGGTATTGCATTTTGAAAAGGAAAATGTATACCCGCAACATTTTTGGAACCCTGAAAATATACTAATTTAAAACTTTTGAGGTATGTGACAGTTTCACAGAGTGCAAAATGTATGCATGCAGCAGTTTTAGTGCCCAGAAGGTGTAGTATTTTAGCTGTTGTTGAATCTCTGTCGTAAAACCGTTATGCTTTGAGCCGTTGCCCAAGGTAGCTATTAAACATAGAGTGAGACTACAGTGGGGGATGTCACAGGATATCATGCAGACGGTCAGCAGCAGGATGATTGATAATACCTAAGCTGATCACTTTATACCTTAATATGTACAACACTCCATAGTAAATATTATACCAAACAGCTACACATTAACATGCAAATATCGGCCAAATTGAGCACTCCTTTTGCTGTCTGATGTATTTTCTGCACCAACAGAAGGGACAGTATTTCTTCTCAAAATTACTGTTATACCTCTTTACTGATTGCTGCTGACAAAGCGTTTATTTTGCTGCTTCCTCCTCTTGTAGCCAAGCAAAACAGATGCCTGACATTTGGAGGCTTCATCAGGTACATAGAGTCCAAAGACTGCTGTGTGTTCAACCAAGATCATTCATCGGTGTACCAGGACATGGACCAGCCTCTCAGCAGTTACTTTATCTCCTCATCACACAACACTTACTTGACTGGAGATCAGCTAGTAGGAAAGAGCAAGCTGGACGCATATGTATGGTAGGCAGCTTATACAACACAGCTGGGGCTCTTTAGTTTTATTAGCCAAAGTAATGTGCAAAAGTTTTTAGGAACTGATTGTAATAATTGAATCTGCTACTTATGTAAAGAGAAAAAACAAGACACCACAAAATTGTAATCGCTAATTTACAGCAACAATATTTGGCTTAAATTGTAGCTTAGTACCAAAATGCCTCATTCCTCCACACGTACACGCTCGTCATGTGGATACTGACTACTTTCCATCTCGTTTCCCTGACCTGCTCATGTGCTGAGGCAGACAGCAAATCTGCTGTGGTGCCTTTGTGGGACAATGGATGTGATTACAAAAGGAGCTGATGACAGCAGAAGCTCAGTATTTATGGATCCAGTGAGCATGTTGAATGCCCCAGTCAGCCGGTAAAGTGGAACCCTCCAAACCAGTGGCCTGAAAGCTCTGCTTTACTTTGATTATGGCTCCCTTATCACAAGAGAAAAACAAAACTGGTTATATGTCAGGAGGCTGAGCATCAGAAATCCATGACCATGAATTATGTATGACTTGCTATATTTATACAATCTTTTTTGTTACAATTTTTCTGAAATTTCAATGATTAAATATGCAAATGTGTTAATATTGGATAAAAGCTCATAATTTGCAGAAATATTTAGAACATAATTCTGAAAAAAATAATTTTTTAAAACAACTTTTGTATCATAAAAATGCTTTTAGGTATTTCTTAATTGTATACTAGGTGAGAAAATTTAGCTAAAATCTAGGAAATCTGTCTCAGTCATCAAAGAATCCGTCCATCCATCTTCCTCCGCTTATCTGTATTCGGGTCGCGGGGGCAGTCATCAAAGACTAAATTACTTATATGTCAGATTAGTAATATATTAACAAACTGTCAAAGCTGTCATAATATATGTAACAGTATTGTTTGGTTTTTAAGTGCTTCTGTGGTTACAAAGTTATAGTTCACAGTTTTAAGTAATACAATCCTTTCTTTTTCTCCTGGTTTGCTAGGAAACCCGCGTAGCTCTGCAACGGCAAGCAAGGATATGATTTCAGCATGGCAGCAATCATAAATAGGGTTTATGGATTAAACTAAAAGAATACTTGTTTTCACAGTTTTACAAAAGATCAAAAGAGTTGTTTAAATCTGTTATCATTTCATTTTCATTTTTATTTTACATAATGGATGTATAGCTGAGAAATCTGCAGCAGTTGTGTGATGATGTCATGTTAATATGGACCAAGATCTCTGAGAAATATTACATCTTATTCTTTATTTCATAAAGACTTAAAGCATTTCTAATGGGAGAAAGGGCATTCGGTGTGATATTGGAAGGGTGTACTGGAAGTGACTTTAAAACAGCATATTACAGTTACAGTTACAGGGACACTTTGTGATGATAGAGAAGAACCAATCCAACGGCTAGATCAAACAATGTGGAAGAGCACACTTGAACTGTAGCTGTTTTACAAACATAGAGTCATGTCAATGCTGCTCCTATAATTTGCATCTAAAACAGCAATTAACTAACAGAGAACCAGAGCCATCACCTCTAGAGAAAAAGAGATAATTTTACGTTAGAGTTGCAAAACAATATCAGTCCAATAGTAACTGGACATGAAATCATTTTCACCCAGCACCAACAGAAATCCATATTCCATAAGTTTCCTGCGCCCACATATAGTTTTATATAAATGGTTGAAAGTCCAGATCCATGTTTATTTAATGTGTATTGATGTTGCTACTCACAGATATGAGAGGGGTTACAGGAGGTTAACCTATAGCTTTGCCACTGTCATTTGTCACTGTGTGATCTGTATGTCTGTGTGTGTGTTTGTGTGTGAGAAACAGGGCTCTGCGAAAAGGCTGCCGCTGCCTGGAGATTGACTGTTGGAATGGTCCGGATATGGAGCCTGTGGTTTACCATGGCTACACCCTCACCACTAAGTTATATTTTAAGGATGTCATCGCAACTGTAGAACAACATGCCTTCGAGGTAACACCATATAGGTCGTTACCTGCTGTGTATTCCCTGTCCCTGACTGGCGCTGCAGGCATCCAGTTCAGTCATTCCTCTGCAGCCAGGTGCCCCCAGTGAGATGTATTTGCTCCAGTAACCTCTCTTTAAGAAATATCATGTAAATTATGTTTGATGGAACTTTCCTGACAACTCTTTCTTTCTTTCAATGTGTGAATTTTTGACTCCCCTGTGAGAGCAGTAAGGTGCCCCCAGTTTGATGAAAAAAGTTGAAAAATGAGATTCAATCCTCTTCTTTTTTCTTTTTTTAATGCCCGTTTCTCTCTTTGTGATGGGATTATTTCTGAACAGGTGTCCGCTTATCCAGTGATCCTGTCTTTGGAGAACCATTGCTGCCAGAAGCAGCAGAAGGTCATGGCTCAGCACCTCCTCAATATCCTGGGGGACAAGCTCCAGACAGTCCCCGTGGATCATCCAACTACAGGAGATCTCCCAAGTCCAAATGTAAGACTCTGAGGAAGTGAGAAACTAACACTGTGTGGGATGAATATGCAGAGGAAGCCATATGCATGTGGAAGCAGAAGGATGTGTGTGTAAATTGTTTTTGCCTATCATAACAAAGCAAAACAAAGAGAAAACTAGAGCTTTTGGTTGTCATAGAGGGCCTCATTAGACTCTTTCGGAGGCGTCTTCCGTGTTAATGATCATGTAAGGGTGAATGTACATCTGCATTTGAATGCCTCGCTGAGGGAGTCAGAAATATAATATTATATAGCTGATTGTAGGATGTGTCCATCACTTGAAGCATGCCGAGGCATACGAGTCATACGTTTAGATGCTCTGCTCAGGTTGTGACGGCTCCTCCGGAAGGATCTGTCTGAACTCATTACGAAGCGACAGCCATGAGAGACACTGACTCAGTCACTCCGGCTTTTTGAATATGAAAAGCAGGGTAATTTTTTTTTTTTTTTTGCTCTGAGTGTGCGCTGCCTTCGCAGAATGTCTTTGCTGTCTCCATCTTCAGTAGCTTTAAAATTTCCGGGAAAAAAAGAAGCCTTATGATTTCTTTCCTCAGTGCATATTCCTCTAATCATTTTTTTTTATCTTTATGACTTAGGAAAGAGGGGGAGCTTTCACAGCAGACTCAATTTAATGTCTGCAATGTGACCATTAACTGCAGCCACTTGAACACTGGATCAGTTTTCATTTTTTCAATCTATGCACACCATTTTATCAGTAATTGTGAAATAAATCTCCAACTTTGCAATAACTCGTTACTTGCAATTGATTGAAAAACATTTTCTTCAACTGTCAAAGCTGCAGAAAAGACAAGATAAGACTGAAAAAAGTTGTCTTGCTTTTTCTTTCTTTTTTAATTGTTCACTGTTAATGTACGAGCAGTTTGGCTATCTGAGATGGACCTGGAATAGAGCTGCTCCTCCACATCAAGAAAAGCCACTTGAGGTGATTTGCGCATCTGGTTAGAATGCCTCCTCAACACCCGTCAAGGGAGTTGTTTCAAGCATATCCAACCTGGAAAAGACCCCGAGGCAGACCCAGGACATGCTGGAGGGGCAGAGGGAGAGAGGGGGGCTTATATCTACCAGCTGATCAAGGAACACTTTTGTATCCACCCAGAGGAGCTGGAGGATCAGAGCTGGGGACAGGGAGGTCTGGATCTCTCTGTTTAGGCTGCTTTCCTGGAACCTGAACATGGATAAACTGTGGTTAATAGTTAGAATACAGAGATAAATGTATACAGAGAATACAGAGATAAATGGGTGGATGGATGGACGTATGGACAGATGTATGCATGCATCCATACATAGATTAATACACAATTAGAAATAATAAACCTGTCTTAATTTGCATGTAATTTCACTACTTTATTCTATTTTACTCTCATAAAGAGACAAAACCTCTCTTAAGGACCACATTATTTCCTAAATTGGATGAATATAAGTAAAGCCTCTATTTTGGCTTCACAGACTATAATTTTCTGTAACAGCGATAGAAATCTAAAAAGTGCAGTGAAGCTATGCCAAGTCAATGTATGAGACTTGTGATTTTTTTGAAATACTACATGGTCTCCTACATGTTGTTTAAGTTGGCACGTCTGTAATTATTTTGCTTATTTTGCCTGTGTGCAACACAAGTGACACTGACATCTTGTTGTGTGGTTTACCACAGAGTTGTCACCAGCTCACAACGTTTTTCTTGATTACTTTTGTGATTCGAGCCTATACAGCTTTTGAGTTAATGCGGTGAAATTTACACTGCAGATACATAACTGAGGAATTTCATATCAGTCCAAAGTGTTTGCACACATGTCCAAGAGGACATTACATTCACATCCTTTTTTCTTTCTTTCTTTCTTTCTTTCTTTCTTTCTTCCTTTCTTTCTTTCTTTCTTTCTTTCTTTCTTTCTTTCTTTCT
>JAOWBL010056054.1:0-23092 GCA_028564865.1 Zenarchopterus dispar | reverse complement strand
AAGTTTACACTAACTGCAGGCTTTACTAAACACAAACGTTTTAAGTTCGGTTTTAAAGGTGGAGGTGGTGTCAGCCTCCTGAACCCGAACTGGAAGTTGGTTCCATAGTAATGGTTCCTGAAAGCAGTTGTAGTGCCGTTAATTCTATAAACAGTCGTGGTTTCAGCTCTGGCACTTGTTCTAGATGTTGTTTCAGTTGTTATACTTGAAATAAGGATGTTCGAACAGATTTGATCACATGGAATGCAAAATAATATAATTAGCATAATACCTCAAAATAAAAGTGTTTCAGTGTAGTTTTTCTGTGGAGCTGAAAACTACAGATGTCTGAGTTATGGCTTCTGAGGAACTGACACTCAACAGCTATTGGTTCATGTGTGTTTGAGGGGCAGGGCTTGCTGATAGGTCAAAGAAGCATCAATTTGTGGTTTTATTTTATTTTACAGGCAGCACGGTGGCTTAGTGGTTAGCACTGTTGTCTCACAGCAAGAAGGGTGCTGGTTTGACTCTGGACAGGAGTCTTTCTGTGTGGACTTTCTGTATTCTCCCGGTGGGTTTTTTTTTTGTTTTTTTGGGGGGTACTCTGGTTTCCTCCCACAATCCAAGAAACATGTATATTAAGTTGATTGAGAACTCTCCAGTGCCTGTAGGTGTGAGTGTGTGTGGTTGTTTGTCTGTATATGTGGCCCTGCGACGAACTGGGGACTTGTCCTGGGTGTACCCTGGGATTGGCCTAGTAACTGGATGCAGTGGGTATAGAAGATGGATGGATTTTATTTTACCTATACAGTTGTAATGGATGGGAACTCTATAAATGTTTTTGTACCGGACTGTAAATGTATTTATTTCTGCTTTTAAACTGAAGATGTTAAACTGAAAGTTAATGGAGAATAACATGATAGCATGTTAGATGTTAACTAGGTAAACATAAACAAGGAAACAAACATTCTTCTTTGACACTGAAACTTGTGTGATTACAGAAAGATGTTTGGTAAAATCGTAATGGTGTCTCATTCTGTGGACGTGGACATGGACAGTCGGAGATGGCCCATCGCTCCAGACGGCTACATCCCAAACTCTGTGATCCGGGGCTGGAGGATGAGAGGAAAAGATCTCCACCCAGCAGAAAAGTGGGATAATGTCATCGCTCACCATTTTCAGCATGTGCACGACCTGACAGAAGAGGATGAGGCCCTTGACACAGAAGTTTTCTGGTTGGACTTTGATTTGAACTTGGACATTGACATGGAAGAGGACGAAACCATAGATGTGGTGAAAATAAGGGAGACAGAAGAGAAATCTGACGCAGCTGAGGTAGAGCAGCCCAAAGAAGAAGAAAAGGAAGAGGAGAGTAGGAAGGAAGAGGAGGAGGTAAAAGTACACGTAGAAACAAGAAGAGAGCCCGTGAGTGAAATCCAGATAGAAAATAACCTGCAGGAACTTGTGAAAACTTCTGATGAGATGGAGCAAGAGAGGTGAGCGTTAAAACTGAAACTGCTTTCAAATTCTTCAAAACATTTCATGATAGTTCACCAAGAGTTGAACAGCTGAAAACTGTTTTATTCAGTATTTCCAGCGGCGAGGGTGACGCTCTGACGGTCCACGTGGAGTTCCATGAAGACAGGCCTCCAGTTAAAGATCTCCAACCACCTAAAGAGCCTCCTGCCGTCCCAGCTGGAGGTACATTAGAACAATGGTCATGTGATACAATGCTTTTACTTACAGGGTTCCAGCATATTTTCAGTCTGAAGAACAAATAACAACAAAGAACATGAAAATCATTGCATCACATTTTACAGGTTGTCATTTCAGCTTTAAATGTGTGCTTATATGTACCTGTCAGATGAGGGTACAGAGTGTCTATGTGTACTAATTTGGTGTATTTTGCATTCCCAGTGTTTTATAAGATATATTTAATTGACTGTTTTAGTAAATTATAACTGTAGATATACAGTTATAATTTACTGCTGATTGGATGAGTTTGCATCCTGATACTTATGACAGATTTCAGACTCTGCTTTCCCTTTCCTTTTAACATCGGAGCAGATGACACAGTGATGATCACAAACATGTCACGGCTTTTTCCTTCACAATTTCATGATCAAGTTTCTAAGCAGCAGCTCACAGGCAGGACGCCGCTCATGTCTGTAGCTTCCCCCCAGAAGTTTTAGCGTCTCGGTTTTCACCCAAAAGGAGGCATGTTTGCCACTGGTAACCTAGAAGTGCTGGTGCAACAGGGAGCCGTTTCGCTGTGCTGAGGTGGGGTGAGAGGGTTGCAGTGGGCATGCTTTGGTGGCTACTGGACACCTGACACCTGGTCTCCTGGTGGGGGATTCAAGGTGCCTGGATCTTCATGAGATGTCATGACCCCTGCAGCTGAGGCGTCGTGTGGGGCGTCTCTGGGCTCTGCCCTGTTGGTTCCCCCCTTCAGCCCTGTGGCTCCTGGGTGGGGGTAGTGGTGTGGACCAAGCCACACAGGTTTGGAGGGAAATTATGGAGACATCTGAAAATGAGATGTATCCTGAAGTTGATTCTGTGTTTTCCTGGGAGCTGGTGGAGCTGCAGGAGGACAGAAATGATATGAATGACGTTTTCTCAAATGTCCTCTTTCTTCTGCTGGAACTCTTTGGGGCTGTGTCCTCTCACCTCTTGTATTTGTTTTACATACAAACAAATGCTGCAGCCGTCATGACAGAAGTAGTGCACCAGTATGAATGTGTTGGTCCTGTAATCAACAGCTGATTGTGTTTTTAAACCCCGGGTAGACTCGGCATGCAATAACACACACAAGCATTTGCATTTTTATTGTAACCTTTGCAGTTTTAATGTCAATGGCACTTTTGTCATTGTTCTATTTAATCTGTTAACAAGGGGATTGTTACTGAATACCTTCTGTTGACCTTCATGGACCATACAAAGTCCCACTTTTAAAGAAATCCCAGGATATACAGGCTGATCCCAGATCTCCTTTATGGAGGGACTTTAACCTTTCAGGTTGGACACAATTAACTGAACTGCTGAACAAAATGGTTCAAAACTTCATTTCTTTCTGCTGAATAATGCACGCTAACAGTTACTTTAATTAATAGTTATTGTTGTATTTATTTGTTTACATTGCTTACTGCTGTCTGTAAAGCAAGGTGCATTTCAGGGAAAATAAAGAAACCTTGAACCCTGAATGTATTCACTGGAAGAGCCCCAGGTTCTGATCTGAGCAGGGGAGTTCTGCAGGAGCTGCAGTTTGTGGAGGGGTTTGTTGGGAAAACCGAAGAGAAACGAGTTACAGTAATCAATTCAAGAAGTGACAGAACTGTGGATGAGGATGGCGGCAGCATGCAGAGTGGGGGATGAACCCAGTCGGTTGATGTTTCAGGTGGGAATAAGAAGACCGGGGGATGCTGTTGATGTGAGCTCGAAACGACAGAGTGCTGTCAAGGATGACCCGAGGGGAGGATGGAGGCATCAGTGATGCTGTGAGACTTGGTTAGAGTGGCAGTGGTGCCAACGAGTAGAACTTCTCTTTTGTTTTTTTAAATTATTATTAATATACAAAAAAATACAGGATGGGCACGCATGATACATTATACTGACATACAAAAGAGAGAAGGGAAAGCAAAACTAAACAGAAAGAGAAGCAGGAAAGTGAATGATTAAGGGAGAGTTTAGAAGGATACAAAGAAGGATAAATGGGTTGTTATAATGATTTTGTTATTGTTAATCATTAGGTTATGGGGATACCAACACAGCGGTAATGATAGTGACAATAATAACAACAACAACAACAATAATAATAAAAACAATGATTTAAGGACATCCATGCTTTATTTTCCGAAGACAATCAGAAAGGGAGGTAGACTAAAAGATTGACTGTTTACTTGTAACAGAAACATGGCTGGGCACAGATGCACCAGCAGTTCTCACTGAGGCTCTCCCCCAAATTTTAGCTCTATTTTTTCTGTTAGGAAGGGCAAGAAGGGTGGTGGTACTGCATCAATGTCTTCTACATCACTTGCCACTAAGCAAATTTTATTTGATCAATTTACCACCTTTGAATATCATGCCTTTGTTTTTAGCCACCCTCCAATTTTATGTATTACAGTTTATAGACCACCTAAAAAGTGTCCTGCTTTTTTTAAGGAATTATCTGAGTTTCTATCAAAAATATACACCTCCCATAATATGATTATTATATCTGGGGATTTTAACTTACACACTTATGTGCAGTCAGACTCCACAGTTAGAGAGTTTATTGACCTGCTTAACTCCATGGACTTCAACCAACATGTCAATCAGCTGACTCACAACCAAGGACACACTCTGGATCTTGCCAAAAGTCATGGTATGTCCATTAGTGTGTCCTTTCTTGTTGACTTGGCTTTATCTGACCACGTTTGTGTGTTTTTTAACATCACTGGTTTTATGGAAAGGGAGACCTCAGTGTGAACTGGGAGAAAATGTTACCAACCACCAGACGTGTCTGCAAATTTTATTGCAATCTGTTACAAGACTCCTCCAGTTATTTTACCTGCTTCCTGTGATTTTATCCTTGACAGTTTTAACAGAAAACTTAAGTCAAGCCTGGACTCAGTAGCTCCACTAACAACAAAAAGGTAAAAACTAAGCCCACTGGCCCGCAGAGAAATGAGGAAATTAGGCAAGTCAAATGAAATTGCAGGAAAACTGAAAAAAAAAATGGAAGAAAAACAAACTGTCAATAAATGATCAGACTCTACAGGGACAACTCAAAATATGTAACACTAAGGTTAAACAGGCAAGATGAGCAAAACTTGAGAATAGCGGGTGGTGGACGAAGAGGGAGGTAGAGAATACACAAAGGAAGCAGCGGCTCCTTCAGAGATTTGTTGTTGATGGATACTGAAGATTTCTGATTTAAAGTCACTGGCAAGCAGCAGCAAGTAGTCGTGACAATGTTCACTCATGTGATTTGACATTTCTTTAGAAGGGTCCAAATGAGAGAAAGTTGCCCAACTTTCTCAAAGAATTCAATAGAAAATCAGGTCAGGGGCCAGAGTGAGGTTCTACCTCAAGTGGAGGATCTCAAGTATCTCAGGGTCTTCTTCATGAGTGAGGGAAGAACTGTCATCGACTGTAGGGGGTGACAATAGGTGAAGGTCAATACCTTTACTTATTGTCGCCTATGGCTCCCATGAGCCTGACTAGGGATCTTTGTACAATGTTTAGAATTCAATAGTATTCCTGTCTGAGGTGGCTGTTTGCTGTGTTTTAGATACTTCAGATGCTTTGACTGCACCAGAAACCAGAGTCAAAGAGCGTCGTCCACAGAAGCCACTTCGACAAACTCCAGGGGATCTTAAACTCCAGCTGGCAATGTGTTTTCCCAAAGCTCCAGCAGTAAGGTTGCACTCATCTTCTGAATATGCCAACATCAGCACCCTCCATGAGAGAGTTAAGGAAATTGCGCCTGCAGACCTCCAGTACCCAGCTCTGATGAGCTCTGGAGGACTGGGTGACCAGAGCTTCAGCGGCCCTCCTCCGTTTGATAGTTCAGCATCCAAAGCCCTCTTTGTTCAGGGTTTCCAGTTTTCTCAGGCCGGCATGTTGTCCACTGCTCAGTCTCCAAGGCTCCCTTTTGGTAAAGAATCAGACTGGGGGACCTTTTTCCCAGTTCAACATGTCCATCCAGTAGGATATCATAGGGTAGTCCACCAGATTCAGCTGAAGGATGGCATGGAGCCAATGGACTCTTACTTTTGTCACATAATCCCTCTGGCCGCCCGACACAGCTTCATCAGCTCAAAGCCCTCTGGGATGACTCGATACGGAATACTGCAGTTCCACTGGACGAGAGGGTCTGAGGAGATACACAAACTGGAAGGAACATCAGTGAAGCTCAAGCACAGGTATCGCTAGGAGGTGGATACCAGACAAGAAGTACTACAGCAGAAGCAAGTTTGATCCAACTATGAAATAAACGGTTTAGTGTTAGGTCATGTCAGAGATGTTTCATTTCATGAACCTTTTTCACCACTTGCATCCAAAAACAGACCAAGCAACGGCAACCTAGCTTAGTCATAACTGGATTTTTAACTTAGCTCCTGCAAAGCGTTGCCTGTCATTCTGTTCAAATCTTTCCATCCATCCCTGCTTCTGACGTCTTAAACAAGGATGGCCTGAACTCTGTGGGAACCTCCACACTCATCCAGCTGCTTGACAAACAACTACGACTGAGGCTAGCTGGATCATCCAGTCCAAAATGACAATCAGTTCCTAGATGTCCGGCCGGTAGCCCCGCACATCCTTGATAGCCGCCTGTCCAGGCCAACCCAGAGCAGGCCAATCTGTGCTAACCTATGACGCTATCCTTATTGTCATTCTGTTTAAAAATGTTCAAACATTTCTGAAGAAGCCACTGACATGACCGTAAATTTGTTCTTCTGCTGTAAAGATGGACATTTTAAGATGGAGGTCAATGAACTCACTGTTGGATCCAAAGCCTGGTGGTTGGTAGAGGAACTACAGGTATGGATCCAGACCCTAGTGGTTGGTAGAGGAACTACAGGTATGGATCCAGACCCAAGTGGTCGGTAGAGGAACTACAGGTATGGATCCAGACCCAAGTGGTTGGTAGAGGAACTACGGTTGTCCTAACTGCCATGATGGGTTCATCTTTGAAAACCAGATTTTGCTCCTCAATTACAAGTCAGTGCTGCAGGGTTTCATGTTGCCTTTCAAGGATTGGTGCATTTTTATTTTAAAACATTTATGTAGCACACAAAAGACAAATGACAGAAACTTGATAAGAATCACAAATTCATTTTATTTAAAACTGAGCAACTGAGCATTTTAGATTTGGCACAATGTTCATGTCTGCAGAATTTCAAAAACAAGTACAGATAAATATTTATTGTTAATTTGTACAGAAATTAAAGCTGAAAAAATATGGCCAACAGAAGCTGACATTCTTTTAGGCAGTTAAAATTCAGGATTAAAACAAACAAAAAAAAAAAAATCAAAAAAAGAAAAGAAAAATATAGACTCCCATCACACTGACTGAGCTGATGAAGTATTAAGATTAACAAAGAAATAAAACAGATATTGGTCTGGAAGGCAGAACTAATACTTTAAGTGGGATGGCATTTAAGATTAAACAACCAAACATTTGAGACATTCTGTTTTTTGTTAGTTCTTAAAGTAAACATGATGGAAATGTGGGGTCCAGCAGTGTTGTCGTGCTCTGGTAAACAGTTTTGTAGTTGTGATTCAGACTGTATATATAAGTTAAAAAAAAAAACAACAACAACAAAGCATGGTGGGAACTCTGAGTTAACTAGAGAAGATTCAGAACTTTTTATTAAGAAAACAGCGGTGAAATAATATAAAATCTTATGAGAACTTCTCACTAAAGCTGCTGTATGTAGCAATACCTCTTGTGACCACACAGAAGCGTACAGGTTCTGTCCCTGACTACACTGAACTTCTGAAGAGTGGCTGTTATATCGAGCGTTGCTTCAGAATGACACCAAAACATACAAATGGATGAGCTCATGTCCGTGATCCAGGTTCTGATCCAGGCCAACCTGACGAAATGGTTTCAGGGTGTTTCAAGTCAACTCTGGAGTCAGTTCGTAACAACCTGTGAGGGTTTCCTGCTCCATGTTTGACAGATTCATCACCAGAGTAGGACACGGGGAACCGATGCAGCTACTGGCCCAGATCGGAGCAGAATAAAACCCTCCATCTGCCCATGCAGGAAGTCACCTTTGCTATTAACTGGCACATATTATAAACGAAATCACCTTTCTTGTGTTTGACGGTACTGATCTGAAGTCAGTACAAACTGACACAACTCAAAGATTGAGTTTGAAAATCTGTATTTTACTGAGCTTCAACTTTTGAAAAAAGTTCACATTTTCTTTGAAAGTGGTACCACTTCTGACCATGAGCTGTGTGGACCTGAGCGTCCCTGATGCTGCTGCTCTGATGGGTGGGTACAGTCCAGCAAGTCCTCAAACTCTACTTTGTCCCACTGAAAAAGTCTATCCACTGATTTTGCTGTGATATGCTGCCCTTTGTGGTCAGAAGTGGTAATAGTACATGGAGTGGTTTTAAGGTGGAGTCAGCCAACTGAGAGCAGGTGAGTGTAGCAGCTCCACAACCACACCGACAAAAGATGCATGTTTAACTTGTACATGAAGTAGACATCACAGCAGCAACCAGGACTTCCAGCTCAACAATAACACCATCAAACATTCATCCGCAGTTTTAGTGGTTTTCAAGACTGATAAAAAATTAATAACAGTGATGTCACATTATTCCACTCAGGTAACTTCTGAGAGGCTCTATGTTAACCAGAGCAGAACCAAAACCAGATCCAGCAGGCAGTCCCAGCACGGCTTTGCTTCAAATCAAATCTCAGGAGTGATTATTGAATCAAGGTTGTGAGCAGAGCTCCGCCCTGGCCCCACAGCGTGGTGGATTATCTGGCATCATTGAGCTGCCGGGCCACCGTCAGGATCTCCTTGGCTCCTTTACTCAGCAGCAGCTCGGCAAGATCGACGCCCAGCCGCTCGGCTCTGTCCTGAGCATCAGCCGGGACTTTGGTGGCCGTGACCCCAACCCGCTGGACCTGCTCGTCCACCTTCTCCGAGCTCTAACACACACACACACACACATTAACAGGTGATTGTTTACAGCCTCAATTATCTCAATTTCTGCCACGATACACAATATATATATATATATATATATATATATGTATATATATATATATATATATACACACACTAATATATACATATATATATATATATATATATATATGTGTGTGTATGTGTGTATGTACACACACACACACATCTTTATTTATTTTAACTGATCTAAAATTAAAGAAAAATGTGCAAGAATATAAACAGAAGAATAAACATCATCAGAGCATAGTCAATGAAGATAAACAGCAGAAATCAGACCAAATCTTCACTTTTATAGCTCGTATCTGGATTCATGTATTTAAGACCTAAACACTAAATCATTCTAGAACACCTCATCATCTACTGGAAGATTGATGTTCCTGTAGTGGATCAGAGAGTTTAGAGTTTTTTGTGAATGTTTGATGGATTTTTTTTTACATCCAGTCATACCTGTCCAATTGAGATTTTTCAGGAAGCATAAAACTGCTTTTATTTTACATAAATGTCAATAAATGTATTAATTCCTTTTAGATAGAACAGTATCTGAAAGGAAAGGACATATAATAGTTTTGGGCTTTCAGGATGTTCTAGTGCCTCCATGTGGAAAGGTTACTGAGCTGTAGCTGTTTGTACTTGGATGTATCTCAGGAACGATGATGGGTCTGGATGATTGACAGCTCTATGGAATCTCCACAGCCAGTAGAATCAGTTCACAAATCCATGTTACCTCAGGAATTATCGAATCAGAATGAAGATAAGGGTCTATGTTTGCTAAAGATGGTACTTGGCAGTGCAACTTTTGTACACTTCTACAAAAGCTAATAATCTGAGAGACCAAACAGGATTTTGACTCATCACAGAGACTTGGGATTACAATAATCTAGTTGAGTTTTCCACCGGAATCTGATTTATTATATGTGGACAAGGCTTACCATGGAAACATTTGTTTACAATACAGAGATACATTCACTAATGGCACCTAAACCTTTACTGTAGAGAAAAAGAAATCTTGTGTAAACCCCGTCCAGACATGACATCTCTGGACTGAGAGGCATCTGACATGGATCACCACCATGGATATATGGATTGTGCTAACTGAGGAGTACCACAAGGCTCTGTTTGAGCACCTCTACTGGTACAATGTCAGTTTACATGCAGATGACACTCTACTTTTTATTCTCAATCAGTATTCCAAATCTTTTTTGGAAGAAATATGCACCCAAAACTTTTTATCCACACTGTTATTAGGAACCAGTCCAGAATCTAGACTCTGTGATGGTCTGAGGTTGTATCATGAGTCCAAAGTTCTTTCCTCCTCTGTGACGGCAGCATTAATGCAGAAAAGTACTCTGAGATTTTAGAAGAACATCTTCTGCCTTCAAGACCCCCTCTGTTCCAGGAATATTCATGAATTATTCAACACTATCAAACTACATTCTAGACAATTTACAAAGATATAAATAAGGAGTAGGGGGGTACAGATACTGGACTGATGCAATCCTGAAGTGTTCTGCTGAGGTGGGTTCACAGGAAAGAGGACACAAAATTACACCTGAAAATATTCATTATTTTATATCCTCAACGCCAGAACACTTTTTTTAGTGATGAGGAAAGGGATGGAAACCTTGGAAAGTAAAAGCTATACATTTGTAACTTTTTTGGAATCTGCTGCAGGTCTGAAAAGCAAAAATGGATCTACAATCATCAACATTTTAAGTACATCAAAAACACAATATACAAGAATTTTGAACCCTATCTGTTCTTGTCCGAGGACAACACTGATAAAATGTTCTGATCCACTTCAGATGCTGACCACTCTACATTCATGTTTATATATGACAAAAATGTGGAATACCTTGGGTTCATCCTGTCTGCAGGGAAGCAAAAGTCTAAATACAGGGGAGAACTTTCCAGATGGTCCTGAGCGATATGGAGGAGTAGTCAAGGAAACCCATGAGAACTCACTCACCTGGTCACTGGCAGTGATGCTGGTCTGCATGGTTTCTTTCAGACTGTTGGACCCGTCCAGACTGTAGACAGCACCGGTCAGGTAGAGCTGTGAAAACACAGGGATACTGAACTTCCTCACCAACATCTTCTCTAAAAACTGAAATCATTCTGAGATGGACGGAGATGTGTCAGGCCCCTCTATTAAAGTGTTTTCTCCATCAACAGAGCTTTGAAAGTAGAGGATTTGTGTTCCTCACAAACAAAAAAAGAAAACAGAAACCCCTGAGGAGGTCTGGATAATTATTCCGACCATGCTCAGTAGGATAATGAGCTTGAAAGTTTTGGATTCAGTTTGTGTAACCCACCATTTCGTTACACAAACTGCTTCTGTTGCTAAAATAAAACAAAAATAAATAAAAGTAGCTGCATCTTCGTCACTGCTGAACCTGTAAAAACTATTATAAATGCATCAGAAGTCACAGAAAGGTTTCCACTTGAGTCTAATGGATTTGATGAAGAGAAGCATCACCATTCAGGGTTCTTACCTGGCCATCTTTGACCTGGGTGAACACCGCCACCGGTACGCTGCAGCCGCCTTCCTGCAGAAACCACATCAACATGTTTACAGGAGCTCCAAGACCTCCGGGAGAGTGTGTGAGTGTGTGTGAGGAGCACCAGGTGTTTGAGAAAGGCTCTCTCAGCGATGCAGCGCAGCACCGTGTTTGGGTGATGGAGCACTGACACCATCTCCAGGATGTCTGAATCTCTGGCCCGACACTCCACAGCCAGAGCACCCTGATGACACACACACACACACAACAGTCATTAATTATAAACACACACATCCACTGATGAGATATCTCTCGTGTGTACGACGACCTAGTGATTCTAACATTTCCATATCACATCTATTTAGTTCTTCTCTTCTGTTAAGTTCTGCCAAACACATCTGGAATACTGATTCATCTAGCCACAGTCTAGGTCTCCATGGTGACGGTCCCTCCCAGATGTCTGTGAGGATGTCTCATGTAGTGGAGGTGAACATTAGATTTGTTTTCGTCTCTACAGTAAAGTTTGAAGTGAAGGATGCTCCGTGTTGCAGAGCTGGAGAATGTCTGCAGGAAGATCATCACGTGGTCTATTCAAAGAATATCTTCCCACAGCCGTTTCAGTTCATCTCCAGGTGATCCAGTTGTAGTTCTGCAGCTTCCACTACGGGGCCACCATAAGGTGAGCGTTCCAGAGTTGGAGCAGGAATAAAACACTGGAGACAAACTGAAGAACTTCAACATCATCAGAATATCAGGGTTTTTATCTCAAGTTTGCAAGTTGGAAAAGTAAATATATTCAAACTTTTCTTGTAATTATTTTACAAATTAGATATAAATTGTATTTTTTTCCCACAAGTCAACATGTTTATTTGTTACAGAAATGTAAAGCTGCAACTGCAGCACAACTAAAATATTGTTCCAACAATATCTTTTTAAGTTTGTACAATAATTATCACATTATTACAGAGACATTTACCACGTTATAATAAAAATGTTTTCATGTTTTGTGTAATATTCCTACTGTCATAAAGTGATGATATACTGTACAAACTTGAGCATCATCATGTGATAAGTGTTATTGTTAGAACAGGAAATGTTTATAAAGTTTTAAAGTTAACCTCCGATGAGTGGCTGAAAAAACGCCTCCTTTACTGGAATCAACGTTTTATTTACATCAAGAATCAGTTCATAAGAGTGAAGTTCTACCGCAGTTACAAACATGTCCTACTGTCTAAAAGTAAAACTAAGCAGGTTTTATCATTAAATGTTTGTATTAATAATATCCTTTTCACATTTCGACTATATTTAAACAATAAACACTGGAACATGAACCACAAATCTAACATTTGCTTTAATAAGGATTTTTGATTGATCTATTTTTCTTGTCATCTCTGCCTCTGACGCCGCTACACCCCTCCCTGATGGGGGTAAATTACCGGCACTAAAACGTCCTGTCGCTACTGTCCTTGTGGACTTTAATTTCAGAGAACCGAGTCTGGACTTGAACTTGATGCTCTCAGGTCTCGCCAGGACCATCTTGAGATGTCTGAGCTCCCATCCCACTGGAGGAGCGTTAATAGTTTACAGTACCAACAGCGTTTGATATCTGACTTTCAGACGTGGAGGTGAAGGGACTTGGGGTTGTTCTCACCTGTCCCACAGCATACATGCAGTCTTCAGGTTCCAGGATCTGTTGGAGGAGAACATCACAGTTTCTAACACCATCTACGGACTAGCGTCATCATCTCTGTCAGGACTCAAGTCATCGTGTACCGTGCTGATCCGGTTCTCCCAGCCCATCCTCTTCAGGCCGGCAGCTGCCAGAATGATCGCGGCAAAGTCCTGCTTTTCATCCAGCTTCTTCAGCCGTGTGTTCAGGTTCCCCCTCTGAGGGCTGGAGCTGAGGAAAAACACCTCAAAACCCCCACTACAGCCTGAATATGAAAGTATCACTCTGACGTCCCTTTAGCTTCCATCATGAGGGGACTTGGCCTTCGACCCAGTAGGAGACTCTGTTCAGACCGTTTACAGAACCAGGATCCCACATCAATACCAGAACTTTCCTCCTACGTCACAGATTCATGTGAGAACCTTCATTAGGTTTCTAAGACTGGTTTCCAAACAGACACTGGACTACCTCCTAGAAGACGGGGTCAAGTGTCTGACCACGACCCTACAATTACCTGCCAGGAGCAGAGCTGTGCAGGGATCTGACCTCCGCTCTGATCTCCCTGAAGATCCGGTACCTGGCTGACAGGATGACCTCTCATGTACCGGTGTTAGAAAGGATACAATGTCCTTGAACTCCAGGTGGGGGAACCTCTTCTTCAGCTGAGCAGCACGACGCAGGGAACTGGTGCCAACCACGCTGCACACAGATGCATCATCAACTCCAGGAGTCCACCATGTGGACATCTCCAACAAGCAAATGCAGCTTTCTGAAGCACCCATACCTGTTGTCTGGAAGAGTGTCCAGAGTTCTGCCTGCATTCTTGGGATGGAGGACCACTGCATCATGGGGGTTCTCTCTCCTGAAACAAACACCACAAGCGTGTGGACAGGAACAACCACTTTCCGTGTTTCACTCATCTTCACAGGCAGCAGATCCCAACAAAGACGTCCAGATGAGGGCTGAACGCTCCCTGGCCTCTACACATCTGGGATTTCTCTCCCACAAAACTCAAACACTTCATGAATGGGTTTCTGGTTGACTTCTGGGGAGTTTGGAGTTGTCACATTCATGTGTTTGATTGAACCTCCACAAGATCAACTGCCTGCCATGAATGAGACTGGATCACAACAGAATCTCAGCTCCTCAGAGGAAGAGCAGCACACAGCGGTCTGATGTGCAGGAAGACCACACACTTTTGACGACAATCACCGCACAGCCAACGTTGTGACGGTGACGATGTCACATAAGTCATTCCAGTTAGCTACAGCATGATCATTACTGTGAAGACACTCACCTTCAACACACTTTAAAGTCGCAGGTGCGTAATCTGTAGCGCTGGCTTTAGCACGTTAATGCCAACGGAATGCCATGCTAAAGCTAGTGCTACAGGCTAAGCATTAGCATGCTCCAGCTAGCATTAGCCTGTCAGTGAGGTGAGACACCCGAGGACCGATCCATCAATTTAAGAACACTCACTTCAGAACAGCTCCGATGGTGAATCCCGGAGGCAGCGTGGTGGGAAGGTCTTTGAGGGAGTGGACCACCAGGTCGACCCTGTCAATCACACAATGACAACAACAGTCATTCACCTTCACATTCCGTCTGAGACCAGAGCCAGCCGCCACATTTGAGACTGCACACGTCAAAGTCTACATGAACCCCTTCTGGACTTAACATCTGACTCTCATATTTTCCTTCAGCCACATGAAGAAGAACTAGCTGCTGGAGGTTCTTCTGAAATCTTTCCATAGACACCCTAACGGTACAGACTTTGTGCCAAACAAAGGTGCCGACAAAGTGGATCTCAAAGTTCCACTTCACAATTATTGATAACATCCTACAGATGTTATCAATAATTAAGCTCATTATTCAACATCATGTTACGTCATGAGCTGCATCTACGGAAGCAGAATCAAAAATATTTACTCCAAATATATTACATATACGTTTACTGATCCCTTCCCAGTAAGCTCCAATAACCCCCTCTTCAATCATTCAGAAGCAGCAACAGGGCACTTGGACTTTCAAGTTTTTCAAGCAAACACTTATTTTTAATGAGTTACGACATATTTGGGTAACATAATGTTGGAAAACTCTAAAACCTAGATGGCATTGGATTTTCCCTCTATATTTAACCCTAGTAACGGTTTATCTTGCCTTCTTAGGCATAATCATTTTCAAGAGAACCTCACCTGTCTGAATATAAAGTTTTTTTTCTCATTTTGACAAACTGTATTGTCACATTGGACCTAAAAATCACATAAAAATTCCAAATCTGAGTTTTTTTTATTGTGAAACTGACAAACATGTTTATCTAACCATTTGAATGACAATGTAAACTGTAAATTTCAAACACTTTTGTACACATTTAGCAAAGAACAGGGTTAAATTTGTTTCTACTGTTCCTTCCTGACCCAACGCACATCAAACATGATGGTCATATGCAGCATTTTATATTTTAGTTTTAACTCTAATATTACTTTTCCAATCAACAGGATTTAAAAACGGGTACATAGTTTGACTTCGGGACTTTCTTTTGAGACAAGCTGAAACTGAGACTTTGCGAGGTTGTCTCTCTGATACTTCATCGTTAATTGGTCACATGATATGGACGGGCCAGCACGTCTGCCAACTCCAGAGAGTTAAAGCCACTCCGTGTCACAAAACCACATATGACCACAGGGGGGCAGCACATCACGAAGCAGAAGACAACATTAACGGCATCTCTAGCAGGGATAAACACCACCTGGCGCATGTTCTGCTCAGGTGGAGGACCTCCGCACACAAAGTGAGACACCACAAGCCGGAGAGCTTCACAGCCACCAAAGTTCGGTTTCTTCCCTCCTGCTGTAAGACTAATTTCTTAAGCAGCAGGAGGACAGAATCTTATCACACCCCACAAAGAAATCGAAGGTCACAAAATGTGCAATAATGCAGGATGGGTAACTTACTTTTATTTACTACTAGTATTTTAGCTCAGTGTCCTTATCCTTTTTCTTTTCCTTGTGCATTACTTCTTGCTTTGTCTCTACTTATGTACATAACCTTCAATATTTTATTTGTTACTTTTCTAATCTTTGCAGTTGACTAAAAGCAATGCACAAAAACGCATCTTATATCTTTGCAAATGTAATCTAATCAATCTAATCTAATGGAACAACGTGGTATTACAGGAGTCGGACCACCCCCACTCAGTACTAGGGCTGTGGATCGTCACTGAGGTGGCGATCCGATTCGATCCACGAATAAAGGTCAGCCATTCACAGATCGAACCACGATCTTTATCTTTAGTTGAAACACCAAAAAACGCCCACACTTTAGACGAAAACTTTGCTGATGTGTTCCGGTACGGCTTCTCCGCCATGTTTGCAGACGGTAATATGACGTCACGTAATTGATCTCAAGATTTTCGTAATATTCTTAATTTCATATTCATCATGTATTTTTGAAATTCAGATTGTGGACTAAGTTTAAAACAAAATCAGTTTTCAGAACTTATACAGGTGTATCAGTAATTTCAGAACTTATTTATCAGTAAACTGAACTTCAGTCGTGTTTTTTTTTTTTTTTTTTTTAATCAATGAAAAACACTTGACGGCGTTGCTGCGAAGGTTTATTTACTTCCGGTGACAGTAGCACATATGGTTTGTTTAGTTTATATACTTAAAATCCAACATTATTCTGCAGTTTTAGAACGATAATTACACCACCTGAAGTGTATTTTTACTATACTCTTCTATATTTATAAAGATCATGAATCAGCAATCTCGGACGTCACGAATATTCGTACTCGATCTTTCAGGAATAGATCAAAAATATCCAGGTACTCAGATACTCATTACAGCCCTACTCAGTACGGTGGCCTCACAGGGCCTTTTTCGACATAGCAGATCGATGTGGTCAGAAGTGGTGTTACTACATACACTGGCTTCAAAAAATAGAAAATATTAGAAAAACAGTGTGGACAGAAGTTCAGACAGTTTCCATCTGTCTTTTCTGAGCAAAGTGACAAGGCCTGAGGACAGATGCAGAGGTCAGGGTGTGATGTGGTGACAGCAGGCCCCTAACCTGGACCAGACTCAGATGTTCTGTGTTGGTTGCTAAGCTCCGAAGCCACAGAGGACCATACTCACTCGTTCTTCTCCAGAGCGTTCTCCAGCTCTTTAGTGAACAAACTCTTCTCTCCAATCTGCATTAAAACACAAACAACGTTCTGTTAGAGGCTTTACCTGAGTGGAAACAGAATTCTGAAAACAACCCTCACCTTCGATAAAGCTGTGTCGAGGATTTTATCTCCTGTTGTTGACATGGCAACTGAGGGACAGAACACACAAGTTCAACACGGGTAACAAGCAGCAAAACATGGCGGAAACGTGCCAGATATTAAAACATGTGATGTCACACTGTTGCACCTGGAAAACATCAGCAGAGTCCAAAATATCAAAACCACCTGGTGGTTCTGGGTCTTGGTGTTTACTATAGTCCTCCAAGAAAGCAGACCTTTACACAGTTTGCTGCTCTGGGACATTCAGGTGTGTGTTAACACAATGACAAGAGGGACTGTTGCTGAGGAGGTTTATAAAACTACTTCCAAACTATCTGGAGTTAAATCTTCTACGCTGAGAAAGATTCATCAGCGGCAAACATTCAGGACAGTTCTCAATCTTCACAGAAGAGGACTTCTCAACAAGATCACACCATGAAGAACACCAAGACACCCATCTCAGAGCCTACAGGAAACATCTACTGAGAGTTCCTGCTGCTGAAGGAAACATCTCCGAGCTGCTGGATCATGGAGATACTTGGTACTGCCCTGGTGATCCTTTGACTTCATTTTTATTAAATCATTAATGGTAAGGTTGAAAAAGTTCAACATTGTTCATCTGCGGTTGTAATTGTCTAAGACTGAGATGCACCATTACCAGGGTTTTTATTTTACATTATTTACATCTAAAAGTATCACCAAGAAAGCTGACATCTGGAGGTCCACGTGTGTTTAAAAGTGACTGGCGAAGACAGAGTCTTCTCTGTCTAAGACCCTAAACTGTGGATTTTCCCACTTTTCCCCATTTCTGTGAACTCTGCTAGAACCCTTAATAATTTAAAATCTTTTTAAGAACTTATCCCTCTATTGTCTGGTGCTTTCACCTGTTATTCTTGTTTTTATTTCACTCTATGCTCTGTTGTATTTTATTCATTTGTACAACACTTTAGTTGTCTTGCAGTATGTAAACTGCTTTATAAAGAAAGTTTGACTGATCGATTGAAAGGAAGAGTTTTGTGATTCTCACTGATCTCCAGGTGGATATCTGGGTACAGCTCCTTCAGCTTCTCGGCCACACTGTCCGTCTGGATTCTGGCCAGCTGCAACACAAGAACACGGAGCATAAGTTGACCAGTACCACCACAGTGTCCACAGCCACTGAGCTGGACAGACCAGAGGAGGACGAAGATGACTGACAAGGAGGAAAAAGAGGAGGGAGGACAGAGGCATCTGAGAGCGGGAGGGTTTTTATCTCTGCAGGGAGGAGCTGCAGACATCCGGATCCAGATTTAACAGACAGTCCAGATGTCAACGGCTGCTGCTCATGTCTGAATGAATGAAAGTCTGTGACCAGAAGACAAGAGCAAGCCCATCAACATCTACGCTAGCCTACCTGGCTCTTCCGTGTCCCAATCCTGATGAGACGACTGACTCTGCTGATCCCGTCCTGCCGGGACACAAAAAACAAAAAACAAAGTTAAAGTCTGGATCACCAATGTTCTTCCATCATCTCAGCACAGCTGCAGGTTCTCCTATTGTTTCTGAAGAATCTGAACGGTCTTCTCTGCGGGCCTCACCCTCGTGTATTTGTAAGGTCCTCCCTCCATCCTTCTGCTTCCTCTGCGGAGGCTTTTGTGAGTCTGAGAGCGTCTGTTGCGCTGACTGAGCTCTTATATACTCCAAATCCTGACTGGTCCTTCTTACTAGACCTCCCCCTCAGGACCTCCACCCCTCCATGTCTCTGGTCCTCACAGATAAGGCTACAAAGCCACAGAGTCCGTTAAAGGGAGGGATGGGCAGCTGAGGAGGGTCCTGGTCCTGAGGTGTGGTCTGAGACATCCAGAACTTCTCTAAGCTTCACATCCAGTTATGCAAAATTTATTTCTCCCGTGATTGTTTTAATTAAAAATATGAAATAAACAACCTGATGGCAGAAGATCTTAGAAGCATCTGACATAAATGTCTGACATGTCTTCGAGAAGCGACTGTTGCTGTACATCAAACTGGAAAAGGTTATAAAACCATTTCCAAACTGTCTGAAGTAAAACGTTCTTCAGTGTGAAAGATTACTCACAAGTGGAAAACATTCAAGACAGCTGTCCATCTTCACAGGAGATTCCCAAGATCTGAGCTTCATCTCAAAGTCTACAGACCTCCTTGATCATGTTGGATGTTAAAGTCTATGACAATTTCATTAGAAGAAGACTGAACGAGGACATTTGTTTTGAAGAGTTTCCAGGAGAAAACCTCTTCTGTCTAAAAAGAACATGGAAACATGACTGAGGTCCACAAAACTGCATCGGAACAAGCCAGCAGACTCCTGAACAGTGTCCTCTGGACAGATGAGATCAAACTGGAGATGTTTGGTCTTAACGTTTTAATGATGGCTTTGATTCAGGAGCTTTTAAGGAATCAGGAGAAAAATATTTATTGTTTTGTCACAAACCTCTTGAGATACAAGCATCCGTGCAAACTTGTCTATTTAAAGCCCAACCTAAAGGCCTGCTGAGAAAATGTTAAAAGTCAGGGATCTTCAGAGGGCCTGAATATAAATGTCAGGTCTGCTGTCTGTGACGTTCAGTTTCTAGAGACAAAGACAGTGGAAAGTGGTAAACTGACCGACGGGCAGATCGGTGCAGCGTCCGCAGTGATGTGGACTCTGTATCTGTCCATCGTGGAGAAGAAGGAGCCTCGCCTTTCGGCTCCACTCTTGATTTAGCAGTCAGTCTACGTTCCTACCTTCACCTATAGTCACGAGCTGTGGGTCGTGACAGAAAGAAAAAGGTTGCGGATACAAGCAGTGGAAGTGAGTTTCCTCCGTAGAGTGCCTGGGCTCTCCCTTAGAGATAGGGGTGAGAAGCTCGGTCATCCAGGAGGGTCTCAGAATAGAGCCGCTGCTCCTCCGCATTGAGAGGAGCCAGATGAGGTGGTTCGGGCACCTGGTAAGGATGCCTCCTGGACGCCTCCCTGGTTTTCCGGGCATGTCCCACTGGGAGGAGACCATGGGAAAGACCCAGGACATGTATGTCTCTCAGCTAGCCTGGCAATGCCTTGGATTCCCCCAGATGAGCTGGATAAAATGGCTGGAGAGAGGGAAGTCTGGGTCTCCCTCCTTAGGCTACTGCCCCCGCAACCCAACCACGGATAAATGGAAAACGATGGATGGATGGTAAACGGGGGTCATGGGACCTGCTGACAAATCAACTCTGCCATTGAAGGTGATATGAAGAAAAACAAAGCCTTCTTGGTATCAGCAAACACATTTATGATAAGATCTGGGTGAAAAGGAAAAGTCACCTTCAACTTTACTAATGACAATTCAAACAGTTGTATTTATTTCCTGCTTTAACCACAATTCCTTTTATGTCCAGATTTCACAGATATATGCAGACCTCCAAGATACCAGATCAGCCTCAAGATATGGAGAGAAAACATGAGCTGTCTTTTGCAGACACCTCAATGAGAACATTTAAGTTTTCACAGTGAAGAACTATGACCGAGATATGCAGCATCTGTGATGGAATCTCACAACTTTGTGGGTTTATGAAGCTGGAGATTCAATGTTGTTTTCTTTTTTTGCAACAAACAAGACTACTCGATAACTGAAACTGATCCTCGGTCTTCAGAAAGATCACATCTTTCTAATCAGTTCCTTCATGAAAGACACATAATTAACTACTTAACACCATACTGACTGACAAACTTTTGTTGCGTAGTTAATGCTTCTAACAGACCACTGTGACTGGTTTTGGGTTGTCTGGAAAGATCCGAAGTTCCAGCGACGAGCAGGAAACCGTGTTAACAGAGCACTGAATAAATGTAGCACTTGTTTCTGATTTCACCAAATACTTCAAACAGCAGGTCCTGCTGCTGGGGTCGGAGACTTTCAGCGAACCTCTGCTGGAAGGGGTTTGAGCTCTTCTAGTCTTGGGTTTGGGTCTGCTAGTCCTGGTTTCTGGTCTGCTACCCCTGGCTTCAGGCGTTGATTTTGTTAGTGACATTTGAAATGATGATGTTTGGACAGATTTGGTCAGAATTAATATAAAGTTACAATACTTATCATAACTGGGTAGGATGACTAACTTATTCAAATCTGGTTTCCCAAGTCTGTCTGGTCTGAGCAGGAGGAGGACAAATGTCATGGAGGGTTTGTCCAGTTCTTACACAGGCTACGATACCAAGTTTAAACTTGCAAATGGAGCCTGTTTTCTACTAAATCCTTTTTGAAATATTGACGAAATTTCATTTTGGGTTTACAATCCACCAAACTCATGACGAAGTTTAAGAAATTTAAGGTCGTATTTTTTTACAAACATCAAAATCTGTCTCGTATTTTCCTTCCCAAAAAAGCAAGAACCAGTTTTAGCAATGTATTCATTTAATTTTTGCTTACAGACATGATGGCGGTTCTTTTGTTTGTTTAAGTGTGGTCATCACAGGTTTAAATCAGCAACTTTGAAGATTTATGTCTATATTGAACCTGTATTCAAAATTGACCAACTTAAAGATTCACGGTTTTCGCTCAGTAACGGCACCATCAAAATACTGAATACTTTGGCGTAAAGGTAAATACGTTGCAGTGATCCATTCGGTTTCAAAAACAATGACTAAAGAAAACGTTTAAAAGACATTTTTAAGTGTAAAATGTGTAGCTCAACTGTGTCTCGCCTACACGATAACGCTGTCACTCTGTACTAACTGATGAATCATTTAAACATAAAAGTGCCCTAACCCGCAATACGTATTTGAATTCTGAGGAAGATCGTTCATTGTTTATCTTTTTTTTTTTTTTAATCAACTCAAATTGAACTTTTCGGCCTTTTCAGCATCGGGAATCAGTTTGTCAGTTAATTCAGGTCACCCTCAAAAATTGTAACATTTACTTGCCGTCTGATTGGCCTATTCCATCTGAGCTTTGACAGACAGTTTCCCGCCTTCTTCCTCCTCCTGACCAATAGAGGGCTCCATGTACAGATAGACACAAGCCTTAGCCAATCACCGTGCCCTAAATAGTGACGCAAGTCCCGGATTTCTCGTAATAAGCACGCCGTATCGCTGGGTTTGATTAAACTTACTTTAGAAGTTCCTTCCACGGACATGTCGGCGCTCTCCTTTCTGTTTGTATCAAACCAGCCAGCTCCGTGTTTTCCTCCGCACAAAAACGTCAGAAGGCAGCAAATTCCTTTAAAAACCGAGAACTCCCTTTTCGTTCAACTCTGCGGGTGCGCGATTGGTTCTGCTGTCGTTGGAGCGGTTGTGTGACGTCACTTCCGTTTACCGGCTGCCAGTTTCCTCCCGTCGGTGGCATTTTTGATTATGATAGGTGATCAATAATATTAGTAGTGATAAAGTCACGTGATGTTTCTACAGAAATGGGTTTCATCAGAACAGAGCTGAGCTGGTTCTGAACATAACTCACTGCGGTACGGCAACAAAACCAGTTGTTACTCATCGGATTCTTACAAAAATGGGGGTCTTGTGTGTTTGATCTTGTAATTCTCGAGGGTTGCTTGTTGTCTTTGCATGATTTTGATGTAAATTTTAATATTTCTAGGAAGGAATATGTAACATTTTATAAAGCATTCCTCTTCATTTAATCGATTTGATTCAAGGTGGTGTGTAGTTTTTGTCCAAAATCAACTTTATCTTTCCTGAGAATTTTGATGTCAAGGTATTTGATTAAAGCACAAAACACGACTGTAAACTGTGTCAGTAACATCTGAACTCCACTCTACAAGGACCTGCAATCAATTTACCATCTTCTTTACTGAGAAAATCCAGAAGATTAGAAAAGCAGTCAGTGCATCCAGGAACCAGGAACAGTGCTGTCTCCAGTGACAAGCAATTTGGACAAAGTAACAGAATTTTATCCAATCAACTACAAAAACCTGGATGATATTATTGCTCAATTAAACTCATCCTCCTGTTGTCTCAGTATTCTAACCACAGCTTTCTCCACTAAAGTTTTATTTGTCATGGCATCTGA
>JAOWBL010056023.1:0-23095 GCA_028564865.1 Zenarchopterus dispar | reverse complement strand
GTGCATGTCCATGTGTGTGTGTGTGTGTGTGTATGTATGTGTGTGTGTGTGTATATGTGTGTGAGTGTATGTGTGTGAGTATAGATAGATAGATAGATAGATAGATAGATATAGATAGATATAGATTCATACGCATAGGGCTTTGCCTTCCACTGATTTTGTATAAATGCTTGAGAAAAACTAAGCAAGCACAAACAAAGCAATAACGGCCACAGGGGTATAAGTGGTGGAGGGAAAACACAATCTTAAATTTTTCTAGGAAGTTATTTTCTTACTTTTTTCTGTTTTCCAGTTCACAAACATTAAGAGCAGATTATTAATTCAAAGATGACTTCTCTAATAATTTACAGCTCATTCTTCTTTCATCATGAGCCCCTTTACCATATATGATTATTATGCATATCTGTTTTACAACATTAAATATGAATATGGATATTTAATGAGACATATGTTTAAGACTAACTCTTCAAATGTGATTTAATGTTGTATCCTTATGAAAAGTTTCCAAAGACTTTGTATGGTTTAAACTTGTTTTAATTTATTGTAGGCAAAGGAATCAGCTTCTTGATGGCCATTTAATGCTGGGCTCCAGTAACTGTTTTCACCAGGCTCATTGAAGGTTTGATTTTAAATCTAAAGCACATAAATGACTCATAGAGGACACAAATACTAATTTTATAGTTCTTGGTGGTTTGGTTTTGTCCTTGCCATTGCTTTTATAAATTCAATATATTATATTTTGGGTCAGTAGTGCACCAGGTTGTCCAGACACAATGTCTCAAAACATATTTATGGACAGATATGATTTCCTGAGGGAGCACGGTGGCTTAGTGGTTAGCACAGTTGCCTCACAGCAAGTGGTTCCTGGTTCGAGTCCTAGCAGTATCCTTTCTGTGTGGAGTTTGCATATTCTCCCCATGCTTGCGGGGGTTTTCTCCTGGTACTCCGGTTTCCTCCCACAGTCAATAAACATGTATATTAAGTTGATTGAGAACTCTAAATTGCCCATAGGTGTGAGTGTGCATGGTTGTTTGTGGCCCTGTAATGGACTGGCAACCTGTCCAGGGTGTACCCCTGCGACTTGCTAACAATGGGCTGGGATTGTCTCCAGCAGACCCCTGTAACCTAGCAATGGATTCAGCGGGTATAGAAAATGGATGGTTTCCTGCATAAGTAATAGTCACTTGGGAAATTTTGGCAATCTGTCTCACAATAAAATGTATTTTAACACCAAAAATCCTCTTTTTAAAGTTGATACAATTTCTGAGGACCTAAAGAAATGTTTGTAACATACTACATTCAAAATACTAAAATATATTTCCAAAATTTCTTTGCAGTTGTTTTTAAAGCAGCTAATTTTAGGGGTTTTGGTTAACCATTTCACCTTCTTCTGCAGGGCGTGCATCTTTTGAGAAGGATGTCGCAGGTTTGCACTACAATCATCAGTGAACCAGCAAAGGCTGCATGATGTGAAATTGGATGGAGGGAAAAAATAGGGAGACTTGATAATTTTACTCAGTGCCGAATCTGTGATGTCAGAGAGTTTTGCTGATTTTAATGGCTCTATGAATCACATATTTTCAGTTTCAAACAGGCCAAAACTTAAGAGGTGTGTTATGTCAGAGTTTCTTATTTGATAGTCACTTCATAAAGATCTTAACCATTATGAATGAGTTCATAATACCCCCATTTTAATTTTCCCAAGTACTCTTAGTGTCAAACCTTAACCAAGTGGTTTCACTGCTTTACGAAGCAGTATACTTGTAGATCAAACTAATTAAAGTAAATGCTGACTTAATGATTAGAAGAAAGCAAGTCCCCGGACTGGAATATGGTTGACTGCCCCATCTTCCCCTCCAGTCTCCTCTCATATACTGTGAGAAAGGAGATTGGAGATTGGTTGATCTTTGAGCACAACAGAATGACATTTTTCCTGTTACTGTTTACAAGTGGTGCAGACAGTGCACCAGTTGAGGACACAGATAGATAACTGGCACTATTCAGCCATAAAGTAGTTCCCTGCTATTCTCTGTTGCTCCCAGCCAACAAGTCATGGTAGAAGGCCAACCAGTGCTTTGAAAACTGGTGAGAAAGACACTTGATCAAGTATCAGCTTGAATTCTGAAAGAGAACAGGCTGGTTAGCATATTTAGATAAACATTTGTAAATTTGTGTCCATGTAGCACTGTGAAGCCTGACATGCACTGATCAGCTATGACATTATAAGCACTGACAGGTATTGTAAGCAAACACACTTAACTTTTTACAACTAATTTATCAACTAATTTACAACTAATTGTTGCCTACAAATATAGACATACAGCTAGCAAATTTAAATTTGCTTTTAAGGTATGTTTAGTCACCATTCATTGGAGCTCATGAAATATGCCGAAACGTTTTGGATAGCCAACCAAATCAGTCCATCTTTGCAGAGAGAGCCTCCGGGCGGGTTTAGCACAATGATGACAGACCAGCTGGATGTAAACAGTTTAGACGGCTGCAGCTGAGGATATAAAGGCCGTTTGAACTAGAGGGGCTGCAGAGAAAGTGTCCACCTCACTTTTTGCCATTAGCAGTTAAAGATTTTGATGTTTTCTTGGAAAACTGAACATAAGCACTCAAATAGTTTCTTTGCAAACCAGGTGTATTTGGTGATTTGCCGACGGACTATGGTAAAAGTTTAATTCTTTTACACAACACTCTCCCATTGATTTGTTTTCTGTTGCTCTGAATCTATCACCTTGTTCATTGTTCTGATTGGTCGTAGTGCAAAGGCAGTTTGATTAGTAACCATTAGTACCACCCCTTGGATCAGGAGACCCTATCAGAACCCTACATCTTTCTGGATGTGGGTCTGATTTATCAGGCTATGAATTCTGGCATTTAAGTAAATCTTATTTTTGGTTCTTGTAACCTCCCTAAAAATTCTACACTTTTACTTTCTAGAAAGGCTAAGGTGGGTTAATATAGTCTCCTTTTCTTCTCTGCTTTCTTATTTGCTATTCTACTTTCTGTCCTTTTCTCATAATAATCCTTTTCACAGTTTTCTCCCTGACTTACTGTCCTCTTTTCGTCACTCCTCATCTATCCTTATGCCCTCTATCTTTTCTTTCTCTCCTACTTTCTCCTATATCAGTGCACTCAACTTTCCTTTCTGCATTTTTCTCTTGTCCTCCCTTGTTTTTTATAGTCCTTGAAATTTGTAAAGAAAGCCATAAAATAGATTGGAAATTAATGAATTGATTTTAGAAAAAAAGTTAAAACACTCTGTGTTGGTGTTTTAGATGCTCCTGAGTGCACATCTTCCAGACCACTGACCCTTCTGTCAATCTTTTTTGAAAACTTTCATCTTGGGGGATATTTTTTTCTATTTTCTCCCACAGATGATTTTTGTATGCCCTTTTTTTATTTTTTATTTTTTTATTTTTTGGTTTTGTTTTGTTTTTTGTTCTATCTTTATTTTGTGGCATTGTAAACACTCTCCACCCTTTCCCAAACCTATACTCTTCATCTGGACCACTCCAAGTCAATGAAAGGTTCTTAATGGTATTGGCACTTCTCTTGTAGCTTGATTTCATTGCTTTTGCTTCCTGTTTGAAGGAGCTTAACATTAATATCAAACCACTTTTTGAAATATCAGGATACCAACTGCAAATCCACAGTGCATTAACGAGTTGAATGCATTAATGCCAATGACTTGGGATCCAACTAAGACTACTAACATCACACTTGTGAAGAATCTTTGGTATTTTAGTTTTCAGTTTTTGGGTGATCTCCTGTCTTTTGGAATGTGAATCCCTTCCCCAGTCATCACACATAACCTTGTACATCTATAAGCCAGACCACAGATGGCAACAGCATCAGTGGCTACACCACAGTGGTGACTTAATAAGGTGAATAACAGAGCAGCCAAATGCAAGGTATGCAGGTGCAAAATAAAATTTGTAGATCAACCATGTCTAATTTCATCTGACATTTTGAGATATGTTAGTTACTTAATAATCCACCGTCATAACAATAGCACCACAAACTGTTGGCAAACTCAAAAATGATAGCTTCCTTCATTTAAAATACACTAACTTACATTAGGACAAAACCGTTGGTCTCTGATTTGAAATAAACTTTAAACATTCATGTGTTATGTTCACTTTACACTCGCATTTTTAAATTAAAACAACACCACCACATATAACATTTCTACCAGTGTTTATGATTTTGTTTCCTTATTTTACCCAGTAGATTAAGCAACTAAACAAATAAAGAAATACAAAGCAAAAAAAGGCCCATATAGATATGTTTAGCTACTGTGGTAACAGTCAGTAGAGTAATAAGGGCTTAGCTGTACCCCTACTCTTCACCTACTGTGTCACCCCCACCTTTACCTGAACCTCACATTTCCCAGGAGGCATTACACTTACTGGTCCTGTTTGATTTAGGAAGGTCGGGTGTCAGTGTTCACTACAAGCCCATGGTGAACCATGAATAATGGATCTGCCACAGGTCTGGGTCTCGCTGGGACTCCCAGCTGCCCCCTTCCTTCACTACTGCTGTGACTGGAATAGTCAATGTCCCATTAACAACCAATGATTCATAAAGGTTCTCACTGCCAGGGCGCAAGAAACAGGAAACATGCAAGAGATGCGGTAGATGTGGGAGAGGGGAGTAACTACAGCCTTGTTGCTCAGTTCTCTTCACATGTTTGGATGTATTTACATTCAAAAAACGATATGTGTTTATTTCTTTAAGAAGAAAAGGAGGAGAAACAGAAAAAAAATTGCATGGAAAACATCTGGGCTTCAAAGAATAACCAAGGCAAGAGCCAAGGGTTGGTGTGCCAATTTGCAGAGTACATTTTAGAAGCTTTTTGATGTTGAATCCTTGTGATGTTCTGGATATAATGAAAAAAAGAAGTTGCATAAAGAATTTAACAACTTCCACTGTTATCCAGGTCACAATATTTAAGTTCTGACTTCTGCTTCTAAAGTTCTTTTGGCGTGCATATACAGAATTTTGTTCTACACATTCATGAACTAGAAGAAACAAACTGTAAAGGAGCTACATTTACAGCATAGCTGTTTGAATTTAAAGACCAATGTTAATGTCACTGCGAAAGCCAAAAAATAAATTTTCTGTAATACTGTTTATAACATGTATGCTTACTTTTCTTCTGGCTATCCTCTTTACTATCCATGTGGTGCTACCTTGAAAACACTACAAAAGCTTCTCCTTGGCAAAAAAAAAAAAAATCTATTTTAAAAGCAAATAAGGACTTTCTAAATGGTTCTTGCTTTACATAGCCAGTTAGTAGATGCTCTGCTGCAGTCTACATGAAACATATTTCATAGCACTTACAGAGGTATGGCCCTGCATTTCAGTTTTAATTAACATTTAGTTACCAAATACTTCTGTCCAAAGTCAGGAGCACAAAGTTGTTCAAGGAAGCTTTGCTCAAGTTCGCACTGCATGGTTTAATTGGCCCGTTTCCAATGTTTTCCTCTCATTTGGCACAGACTGGATTTGACGAGTGGATGTGTAACCTGTGATAAAAATCCACAAACATTAATTTGGATATTCTTAAAATCAGTTTCAGAATATTCCTGAAATGACACTCTAACATCTGTATTTAGTTCCGTACATTCACGCTGGATAAGTGTATTCTGTTTCACCATAATTTACAAACACTGAATCTGGACATGATGTCAAGGCATCATATTTTTATTAAACAATTACCTTTTATTTAACATTAAATTTGAATATTTACTTAAAAGCATCTGATCAGACACTCAAGAGTTAGATTTCTGTGACTACCTGTCACATTTTGAAAAGTGACAAAACTGGAAAATGGCATATTGGCATATATTGTGAGTTGCCATAATAACAGTAAACATAATGGTAAATATAATCAGAGCTTTCATTGAAGCCCTAAAAGTTTTGTCCTGTCAAAGAGGCCTTGATCTTGATAAAAGATAAAAAGTTTTTTACTACATAATCCAGCCATACATGTCTTCATCTCATTGTCATTCTTCTGATCATCTAGACTTCTTGGCCATTTCTCAATTTCCAAGAAGGCATATTGTGAAACAGCCAATTTTTCATACATCTCCATTTGAAGCTTAATGTTGATCAATTTCTATAAGTGTATCATCTAAACTTCTCAGATCATCACACTACATGGGCTTAATATAGGCTGAAGTTGTAATGTAATATCACACTATATAGCACAATTGCCACAATTACAGTGGGAAAGAGGCAGAAAAGCTGACGAGAGGAATTTTATTTTAATTTTTTAAGATTCCAGCCTGCATATCACTGAATCACTGACATGTGCATTCGGACAGGATTCAAAATATTTCATGACCTCAGTGTTTGCTGGAATAGGATAGGTAATTTGCAGTGGAATACTTTACAAATCATGGACATGGTGCCATCAGATGGGAATAAAAACACAAATTTCCTCTGTGATTATTACAAATTACCACAGGTCCCCAGATAATTTTAGTTCCAAATTAGACAATATCTTCTATTGCATCTTTCACAACTTCAGGAATAATCAGGCGGAATCTCTGTCAAAGGTGGGACATGAGGATCTTTCAAAGTTTTACTAAACACTTATTGGTGTGAACATTTTTTTGGTATTCAGAATATGTTCTGAACACTTTTTTATATATTAATTGAAAATGGATACACATGGATGATTAATTTCTTTGCAGAAAAAAGAGACATAAACAAACTACAGCACAGCAAGTCTGCTTAATTTATTTCAGAAATATTAAAGGATTTTGTGTTAACCATGATTTCCAGACTTGCATCATATAGCAGTAGCACCTCCACTTATACTGAACTTTGCAACAGATTCTCCTAAAAATCAACACGAATATCTCATCATAGATAGGGACATTTGTAAAGATGGTTTAAAATGGTGTTCTGCTGACCTGCAGAAGAAATACCAGCCTGCTATATGAGGTGACATTTACTGTGCACTCTCCGTTGTCATTTCCCCACAAATTCCAGTCGTCTCCTTTTGATCAGTCCCTCCTCCTCACTTTTGCCACTTCCACCTCTTAGATGGTGAAACATGACCAGAATGAACCATCGGAATGGTTTTTCCATGACAACACTGCTCCCTACTTACTTTCTCTATGTCTGGAAAAATGAAAGAACAGAAAAACACATTAAATTTCCCAATAGTGTCAATGGAATTAAGCACCAGTTGTGGTGAGTAATGTAGAGATGGTGATAGATATGCACATAGACCATCTGTGACTTGTTTGATTCCCTAATAAGATCATGACTTTAGCTCATTTAGTTAGGAAGCAAGTTTAGACGTGCATGGCAGAAGAGCAGGCACAACAGGTTGAAAAGGATCATACTGTTTATCCCACTGATACATTCACACACGCCACATAAACAGATCTCAAAGCCTAATATCAAATATCAAACCAAAATGAGTCCACAGTACTCTGAGGTTCCATTTTCACAACAATACAAAGCAGTAAATTGAAATGATTATGACAAGTACATAGGCTATGTGACATTCAGACTGAAAAGCCTGACATTATGGACACGAAAACCTTTTGAATGGATGTACATAAACATGACCACATCCACAGCTGTGAATCTGTTACAGAGACTTAATCTAAAGAACACCATGTCAGATAATTCCTTCTAAAAATGTGCAGTGGACACACAATATGGACAGAGGTGGCAAAAGTACACATTTTCTATACTTAAGTAGAAGTACAGACACTTGTGTGAAAAAAAGACTGGTAAAAGCAGAAGTACCAATTCACCTTTTTTACTCAAGTGAAAGTAAGAAAGTACTTTAGTAAAAAATTAAAAAGTACAACTTAAGTTTTACCTTCAATGATGAAAGAATATTTCAATAACTTGGCAAAACTAAAAAACTCAGCCACAAAAGCGGAAAATTATTCTTTTTTAAACCTGCACAGTACTGGTACAAGGAACAAAATCACTAGATAGTTTCAGTTTGCTAACAATTGATAATAATCATGAGTGAACTGAGCAGAGGTCCCACAGCTTTGCTAAAGTTATGAACTGATAATGATAATACACTTTAACGTTACATGTTTATTCAGTTTAGACTGCAAATTCTTGTAGACCAGAAGTTTGTGAGTTTTAGGTTTGTGCAAAACACACAGCATTCATCATGAATCATTCTTGGAGCCAACACTGTTAAACAGTTCTTTTCAAAATAGTCATGGGTGGGGAATGTCAGAATTCTCAATCTGCTGTATTGTTGTCTGACTCAGCAATACTCCCTTGGTCTTTTACTTCCTCCATGTCACCCTGCAAATTTTCTCTCTATCGTTATCTGTACACTCACTTGATTTCCCTCTCTACTTAGTAACGTCTTTTATGTTAAGTCTTCATCTGTGGAGGTTGGAAAAAGTAAGTAGCCTGTTTTGTTAATCTGAGTCTTAGAAAGTACAGATTTTTGTTTTTAAATGTAAGTAGTAAAAGTAAAAAGTATTCAGAAAAATAAATACTCAACTAAAGTACAGATACCTGAAAAATCTACTTTGGTGCACTATCAAACTATTTGTACTTTGTTACTTCCCACCTCTAAATATGGACATATGTTAGAGCAGCTTCTGAGAAACCACAGGAACAACATGTAAGGCCATTTTCTCCATCTTCCCAGAAGAACTACAAATTCAGTGATTGTGTATAATACCATTTCACTAGACAAACTATAGACAACTGTCTCTCTTCATAAAAGAGATGAACATTTTGTTTCAGAAAGGCCCTCCAAAGATGGACTGATGACAAGACTGATGACAACAAAATCTACTATGCAGATATTTTTTATTTGAAGGGTAAGGTAATCTTTGCAAGGCACAGACTACTTCCAATTTGTAATCTGTATATATCTGTTTGTCCTACATCAACATGTCTATCCTTTTATTCCATGATTCTCTACACACTCATTCACATACACTACAACACTACACAATCACCAAGCTGCACCCATCGCTGTCTTGTTTTCTCTTTCAGGTTGTGTGCCACAATTGGTGACTGATCTTAATAAAGGGAAAACAGTCTCACATACAACCATGCATCCTCACCGCCCAAGTGAAAGTATGGAAGTACTTTAGTAAAAAATTAAAGTACAACTTAAGCATTGCCCGCGACCTCCCTTTACAAGTTCAAAATTCATGTATGTGTGGCTTTCAGGTTTTTTTTTTACCAAATTTGGTATTACCCATTAATATATATGCAGACAAAGAATACTTCCGATTTGAAGTTTCCTCTCCTGCCTTCCCGGGGTGCTTCAAAGACTTTCAAGTTGAGAACATCATAAAACTGACACCTTCACATGAACCTATTAAATTTCAACTTGCTGAACAGTTATGAGGTTGAGATACATTTTTTTATTTTTATGTTTTTGTTATTCCTCTATTTTGTTGTTATGACTGACTACGATGAGTGAAATCCTCAAATTCTACAACTAGCACAACCTGATTGTGTCTTCTTCTGTGTCTGAATGCTTTTTCCTGTCACTGAAGAAAAACAGATGCTCAGAACATATTCTGTCTATTTCTATTTTTTCATCTGAGACAGTTTTCCTCTCAGTCTCATATTTTTTGTTGTCATATTTCCGTCAAGTCTTGTCTCATGTCAGGACTTTTGTTAGTTCATGTTTGTTTTTCTTTAGTCACCAGCTACTCCTAGTCAAAAGTGACTACCATTTAGGGGAAGAAAAAAAATATAAACATATATTTTGAATTATAAAAATATATTTCGCATCTGGACTGGATGGCCAGTATCCGGTGCTATTGAGTCACCAGCAAGAGGTTCTGTGAAGGTTTGTGGCCAGATTAACCACCTCAGTTTAATAAGCTCCACTGCGATTAGCTCTACTTCTTTGGCTACATATACAAGTAGGAAAAAAAGGAAAAAAAATGAAAGTCATACAGCTGGAACCTTTCCTTCAAACCACATTACTACCAATGGCACTCCTATGTAAGAGTATCGCAGATAAAAGAACAAAAACGTTCACTGACTTTAGAGTTTTGAGCTGAGGTGCTGTTCAAAGAAAGTATAGCCTTTTAAGTTCATATAAATCTGAGAGTGGGCTTTGCAATTTAAAATTCTGTCGATTCAAAGTGGGAGGTATCATTTCTAATTCAACAATGGCTGCAGGACAAGATTAAGTAAGGACATGTGTTAACTGTACCACATCTTCAGAGCTAAAAGACAAATGACTGCAGCATCCATTCACTGCATGTGCCTAGTAAATACCTTATGGACACATTGGCAACTTCATCATCAAAAGTACTTGTTAACTCAAAATTTAAGACCTACTGAAAATGTCTGCTTTCAGCTCTACTGTTTGCCATTTCTCTTTTGGTTATTGAATGTTAAAACAAGGCACGTATTGCATCTGAGGTGGAAAGTAGGAGATTTTCCAATCCTGTTAGAGCAAGATGAAAGCTTTTCTGACTGTCAGACTTTGCAAAATTGAAAGTATTGACTCAAATCAATACTAATTGTGATGTGACAATGCTGGTCATTAAGGCACTGACAATGAAGGTAGAGGTTGACCAATGAATGAATCCAAGCCAGCAGTCAAAGAAAACATTACTGGATGAATAATATACTGAAAGACTAGTTAAAAATCTCACCTTTGCTTTTCTGCCTGATGCATCCTAATTGACTGCATATGAAAGCTGCCTGAGAAAGTGGGATACCATGATGAACTGCAACCTGTCATGTGAAATGAAGGCTAGACATTTTATGTTTCAGTCGCAAATGTCCTTATCAATACAAGCTGAAGGAGCTCCAAGTATAATTGTCCTTTTTATCTGTTCTATTACAGGCTTTCTAGAAGCATCAAGCTATGATAATAAATAAGCCCAGGTACTGAGGAGTTACAGTGCAATAGCCCATCTCACATGATAGATCTCTAATAAACACTGCATCCCTCACAAAAGAAAGAATTATGCTTTCTATTTCATTGCCTTCTACTGTGTAACATCTCCCACACCAAAGCAATTACCAGAAGAGCTATTACACACTACTGCCAAAGACATCATTTAAAAGTTATTCTTTGAAATGGGTTCAACTCCTTCACTCACTCATCATTCATTCATTCATTTTAAATGATTAACAAATCTGTGATGAAACATAAATTCAAGATTTACATCTGATTTTAAGATGTGAGACAGAACTTGATATCAGCTTGTGATCACTGATAATTGATTCACTTTTAGTCAGTTATTATTAGTTAGCTTCCAAACTTAAGACGTGTTTTAAGAGCTAGAACAGTCACAATTTTTAAAAATGTTTTTGTTTTAAATACTGAGGCATTACTATCATCAAAGAAATCTCCTATTATTTTTAACACAGAAGGAGAAACCATTAAACATTTGGAGATAGACAAGTTTTTTTCTTAAAAAAAAAAAAAAAAAAAAACAACTCATCATTGGATTAGATTCACAATCTGTCAAAGAAAGAAATACCAGATGATTTTTTTTTTAATTATTCAACAAATAAAGCAGGGCTGGATTTCTTTCATCTCTTTAAACCTTGAACTTCGATCAGTTCCTGAATATATGATCTGAATATAGAGAATAAAAGAGAAAAAAATCATATTAAATCACTTTTTTTCAATTTGCATAAAAAATATGAATGCATGACATAAATAATAGAAAATCCAAATTGTATAGTTCAGCCAAATTCTAATGTATGAAAGTCACTGAGGTGTGAATGAAGTAAATTCAAATCAACACATTCCACACCTTTCTAGTATAGTCAATCACATATTTCTCAAAGAGAGCAAACACTGAACCTGGATGAATGCTCAGTCTGAACTAGGGATTGGTAATCATTTTCAAGTATTTAAACAGTCTTTGATTACAAGAAAGTGAATCATTTATGTAAATATTGTCTTGGTATCATACCATCTTGCTATAACTGGCTCTTTGTAATAATTCTTTACTACTGCAAAAAGACAGTGGTACCCACAGACTGCTTAATTAAAAAATAAATAAACTGCACACACCCTCTATATCACCCACAAGATTCCTGACGAGATGGTTTAAAGCTAACTTTTTTGGAACTCAACGTGACATTGGCAGGTGTTGACATTATCTTGTTAATCCAAAAATTGGTAAATTTGATGGGACAACAGGCTGTCAGCTGGTTTCATAGATGCCCGCCTTATCTTGGCTACCACGAGCTAGCTGTTTGAACATAGCTCAATCATTCTGACCATCCATCCTCCTTTCAGATGTTATGACTGAAACATCTGAAATGAGTACTGCCATAACTAAAACAAGAACATCCAGTCAAGCTCCACCAGGCTAGCTCGCTTAATGGTTCCAGTGGACTTCTGCTCCAATTGGAGTGCATTTGGCTCCCTCTTGACTGGAAGTCCACTTAGTCAACCTGGAAGAGTCCTAGGTTAGGTAGGTCCTCCAGGTCCAGCTGCTGCAAGAGGTGACCTCCAACAGGCTTGAGGTTATAGAACCATCTTTTGGTTAGCCCATACCAGACTAACTAGGCAAAGGTATCCTGAATTTGAAACCCATGAACCTGGATCTGCCATCCAATTCCACTGATGTCTCAAGTTTCATGTTTTAAAGTTCATGTCTACTCTTTTTTTAAACATTATGTTTGGATTTGCGAATAAGAACAAGGACTCTGAATGTGTACTGTTGTACACATTCAGAGTGATAGATGAGACATTGTTAGTTCGCTCACGAGAGCAATTTTTCTGAACTATTGTTGCTATACACTTCAGTGTTTAGTATCCTTCAGAATGTCTGAAACCTCCACTGGAAAGCAGGTCCATAAGTATGTCCATAAAACAAGTAGAGTTTGGATCAGGCCTCATGTTGTCATGCAAAGTGAACATGTTTATTGGACATAATAAAAATACCTCTTGGTAAACCGCTGTTGGTCTAAAAAAAACAAAACAAAACTAAACAAATATCCTACAAAATTACCTTTGCTTTCTGGTTTATCAGCTTCCTAATATATAAATTTGGTATTTGGCATGTCAATATGAAGCAAATGTAAACTGAGTAAGAAAAGATCACTCTGAAATAAGTTGTCCACTGTAGTGGAATATTTTCTTTTCTCTTTTCTTTTTTATTTCAGAAAAAAAAAAATAATAGTTGGTTTGGTAGCTCTACAGTGGCTTGCCATGTGTACGCTAGTGAAGCTGTGTAAAAATGTACATTTTGAAGCTTTTGTTTGGTGAGGTAAGGTGGTCTATATTGTGTCTCCAAAAGTATGGAATAGAACAAAAAAAATTTGATAAATCACATTTTTTGCCATTATGACTTACAAAAAGAATAAAAGCTACAGTAACGGTGGCTTAATAATAATCATTTGCTATTTTGATTCAAAGGTACTCCTACCAAGGCCTTCTATTTTACTCCAATAATGAAAACACTAATGAGGATGATGAACCTATTAAGACTCAGTGTCATTGTTGAGAGAAAATAGCTTAGAAACTGAGCACTGACAAAGCAGCAACATGATAAGGTAAAAAAAGCCACAGAGATTAATATCATTTGCCGGAAAATCCATGTTTATCCCCCTTTTTTCCAATCATAGTTCATGCTAGGAGCCAGAGCAAGAGCTGGGATGCTTTCCCAATTCCCAAGCTTAGAAGCATTGTTGTCTTCTGGGTGTTATCTTGCAAAGCCCATTATGTTACAGAAAGAAAAAGGAGATGCAGATATCTGTAGTAACTAGTTTGCACACTGATATGCATGCACAACAATCACATCCATATGTACATATAGTTTAATCTTTGCAAAGATGAGCATTATCTGTAGAAATCTGTGCATGCAGGTGGATTAATGATATGTGTGCATGCAGCTGGGCAGCATTAAAAACAGATGTGGCATCTCCACATCGTAAACTGTCGGTGATGGATAATGTGAGCTCAGCAAATTTAGCAATGTGCAAACAATACATAAGAACACCCAAATGTTTCCACCACATAAACCACTGAGGCTTATAATTTCTCGTGAGTATTCAGTGAATGTAGCTGGTACAGCCATAATCATGGTGTCAGAAGCACAGGCCTACACTGAGGGAACCTAAATTGCATATTGCACTTCTCTTTTTCTATCTTGATTTAAAAGCTGTAGTCAAAGGCATCAGTTAGGGCCAACTGTTTCACTTACTTCTTTAATGTTCAGCAGAATATCTTTTCCAGATGACATTAGGGAGTATGACACATTATCCTGTAATAATATATATTTTTAGCTGAGCTTTTTAGATATCTGCTGTCTTCATATCAACTTAGACAAAATATAACTGATGTACTATTTTTCTACTTTATGTGGTGTGTGCATTACTGAGGTAGTGTTATTTCAGTAAAGTAATGCATTCGTGCTCAAAGTAACACAACCTCGGACACTTTTCAGAGTTCTGAAACCACATTACCATAAACTTTTATTGAAAGAAAACTCATGAACAGTGTGTTTTAGCTGCTAATGAACAAGTTACTGCAAATAAAAGAATGACAGTCTTCTCATTGAATCACTCAGGGAATAAAAATGTCGTTGTATCTGAAACTTGTCAATCAATGCAGTACTTTTACAGTGGGAAGCTCTTGTCCCTTTGCTTAGTTAAATATAGGCGATGCTGTTTGCATTGGCCCACATCCTCCTAAATTCAAATTTACTTGAACCTGAAGCATAGCTTTGGCTCGGCTTTTACTGTAAAACAGAGCATGGTAACAGTTTCCAAGACTCGCTCATGTTTCTGAGAAACCGGTGAATGTGCCACTTCTTGTAATTGATCTAAGCCAAGGGCACTGATGCAACCCTATATCATCACAACAACTGGCTTTTGGCCTTGTTGCTGTAGTCTGTATGGTCCTTTTCATCTTTGATCTGGAGTGCACAGCATACATTTCTTACAAAAAAAAAAAAAGCTTTTGGTCGTGTGGTTATATCAGCCATTGATGAGTGATAGTTCTTGATGCAGGGCCGTTTGAAGCTTGTGTTAGGCTTTTCCCACGCCCAAATTCTTCCAGATTCAATGACTGTAATGGCTTTTCTCACTAGTTTTGAGGTGTGAAAGTTTTTAAAGAAAGATGAAAATGCACAGGGTTCGGAGAGAAGAGAATCACTGTGCATCGTTCTCTTTCACCCAGCCTCATGAACCTTAATATGTCTTCACTGTGATTCAAGATGACACCTGAACAGTAATTAAGCAGACAAAAGATGGTCCCAGCAGTGCTGAAATGTCTGGTGCTGGTTGTGCAAGACCAGAAGAGGGGGAAAAAGGGAACAGGTAACCATCCAGGGTGTTCCAGCATTCTTTGACTGGAAGATAAAGATGAAAAATAAAGTCAAAATTCTAATACATCGATATCTGGGGAAAAAGAGCATGAATGGGCTCCAGCAGCCCCCGAATGGGGACAAGTAGGTATTGGTGATGGAAGGATAGATAAAATACTGTTGTACCTCTTTATCATCAATAACAGTTTTACAGTTTCAGTTTGGGTGTGGACTTTATTGGACCATGAATGAGAATGCCTGTACAATAAGTAAAAGTAAGATTTCATGATTGTGTTTAAAGTCAAAGTACCACATGAAAGTAGGCCCTTATTTTTAAGTGGCTGTAATGGAAGATAACTACATGGAAAATTCAGAGTTACTTTGGAACATTTTAGAGGCAGTTAATATAGAAAAAAGTGAGCTGTTTAAGATGGAATAACTCCTGCAGTGTTTTGTTTGTGTGTGTGTGTGTGTGCCTGTTTGTGTGTGTCTGTGTGTGTATTTGTGTGTGTGTGTGTGTGTGTGTGCTGTGATTGGATTTGAATGTGTGTTTTGGAGCACAAGCTGCTGTCTTCTTTTTCTGGAATTGTGTTCCATCAAATAATCTTATACGAGAGTTTGTGGCTCATAGAAAGCTTAACAGGCACTCACCTGTACAACTTAGGACTAAAGTGGAACATAAGCTTAAAACCCACACACACATAAAAAACATACATATTCTATATAAATGCTAAGCCAGGCAGCAGAGACAAAGACATCTTATTTTGAAGAAATATATATTTATATAACTATAACCACTGAGTCATTGTGAATCATGGATGTATTGTATGCAGGAACAAGACAGGGTAGGAAAACTGTAATAATTCCTGGAACTACTACAAAGAGCACAAGAGAATGATGGCATGTTTGACAAAGAATACAGACACAGAAAGAAGATGACTAACAAGAGAAAATGGCCTTTTACTGCATATACCATTGGCAACTATGAATGTATCAAAAAAAATCCAAATGTAAAAGAAATGAATTTTATGTAAAAAACCCTGATGAAAGAAAAGGTGATAAGGGTCTTTTTAACAAATCTAAGTATGGAAATCTGAATGTGAAAGCTGTTGAAACACTTCAACTTCCTTTAATTGAAGTTAATTTGATGACATTTCAGACGGCTAATGCTGTATTGATTTTTATGAAGTCACTAGAGAAATCAAACATGCAAAGTACAATTATAGAGACACTCCCAAATAAGTGACATTTCAGTTTTATGTTAGTTAATCTTGCCTGCTTTCCAGGGAGCCATTGGCGTCATGTCAAAGTTTGTCAAATTCTTCATGGTACAGCCTTTTTTTCTAATTTTTGTTAAGGTTTGGGGCTGTTATTGAATTTTTCTACAGTAAGAGTTATCATTGAGGTGATGCTTTCTCTACTGAAAAGGAATAAAATGAGTTATATTTCAGTAATATTGGTTATTTGGTGTGTTCACCTGAGGGATTTGAGTCCACTGCTGACAGCTAAATTGATAGATTATTAATCATGATCTGTGAAGCAGAGTGATAGCTCCTGCTGACTGACCCAAAGAAACCCAGTAGGAGTTGCATTGACAGTTACAGAGATGCTCCTTCAGGATGAGTCCTTCAAGGGGCTATTAAACTGTTATTTTTTTCCTCTCGCTTTTAAAGAAATGAAAAAGTATACTTCAAACTAATGCAACACTCAAAGCTTAAGCTCAAAAATGTTTACCCAAGTAGGAAGTGTTTTCACAAGGGAAATGGGAGAGGGAAATCATACCTTTCAGCAAGAAGTAAAAATATATCATTTCATGTTGAATCTCTGAGATGTACTTGCACACATATATATGTTTTGCAGTTATTTCGATGTTCTATATGTTGTATGTGTGCTAGTTTTGTTTTTTGCTTTTTCATGTCCTAGTGGAGACATCCTTTACCCAGCAAAAGATAATACCATTAGTAAGAATGCAGATCTATCCCCAGGATTGTCTTTCCAATACATAATTCAGTAAAAACATAAAAACTTAAACATGTGTTGCCTCTTTTGCTGTCTGTGGATGTGTACTTGTGGGTGGTAGAGGATATATAAATATATAGATACACACTCAAACCCAAACTGCTCAATCATCTACTACTTTCTTTCCTGCAGAGGAAAATTCAGCTGTGCATGCAAAAGTGTAATTTTTGCATGTCATATTTATAAAGGGGATCATTGTCTTATGATTAAAATTGTCTCCAATGTCTCAGTGTTGCTTAAAACAGAATTATTTGAAGGTGTTATTTCTGTTTTCCCACTGCAAAGGTGCCAACAGTGTCACATTGAAAAACAACTTAGTTTCACCCCCACAGAGTCTCTTAAAGAGGCTGTAATAAGAGTTATTATGGTACTTTGCCTGGAGGAAGTGATATCCATGCAGATTAAAGACATAAAAGTGTCACGGCACATCTGTCACTTACAACACACCTGCTGCTTTATTCAGTCTGGATACAATGCAACTATTTTTGATTATAAAGTAAAAGATTTTGTATTATTTTGTTATTCCATGTCTCTCTGCATGGCTTCTTTGCCACACACAAATCATTTATCTTTATTTAGTCCCTTACATAGCTGGAAATACTTCCATGACAATGAATCTTATATGATAACTCTTAAAAGGCTCAAAGCATCTACAGAATTCATGCCTGGTAACAGTGTAGGCTACAAATATTTGACCCATGACTAACTGTGGTGGAGAATCACAAAGGCGCAATAGCTGTTGAATGAGTAAATTTATTTGAGGTGGTTGCGGAGAGAAGTATCAATTCAGTTGCAGTTTGGCTGATATATGCAGACAGGAACATGGTATTTATTAGTTTCTTACCTGAGCTATTTATCAAGACATTTTCAAGCAAGTGTTACATAGTGAATGTGGTTGAAAGTGCTCTCCCTGCCTTAATTTGACGGTATTCATGCTTAAAGTAGAAGAAAACTCGAGGTACAAATAAACACCTTATTTTCAGGGACTCTAATGTGAGTTGAGAGTTTACGCACAAGCCGTTTCATGAACAGGTTAGAAGTATTCCTTATTTATTTGGAACTACAAAAGTAAAGCAGATAAAAGGTTTACACTTTATTCAAAGTGCAGGATCTCCGTTTCCAAGTTGTTGCTGGAAACCCACAACCTGTGACTGAATGGCCAACTGTTCTTAGGAGGCAAAAAAAGAAAACAGCAATAACTTTGTCACTGATCAAATCAATACTTTGGTAAATTTTGAGTCAAACTGGAGCTCACTGTTGAGATCTGCCATGAGTAAAGAAGCCTGCATGATGATGGGAGCCAGCGGCAGGACCCTTCCCAGAGTAAAATAAATAAAGAAAACATCACAGCATCAAGCCAGATAGATACCTCTTTGTCCAAGTCTACAGGAGCAAATATATAGTTCACTGGAAGGTTCAAAGCATTCATTATTCAGAATAATAATAAGGTCGTGTCAGAGTTTGTAAGAAGCCTTTTCAGCTTTTGAACAGTATTCAGGTATGAAACTAAGCTCATCCTGGAAGAGGGAAAAAAGAAATGGAGATCGTGATGGGAAGCATAAAATATTAGCATGTAGAGGCAGTGAGATAGCACAAGCGTGCAGGGCTTCCCATGACACTCTGTCACTTGTGTTTATTGATGGTGCGGCAAAAGCAGCTAGACGAGTTGTAAACCACCTGGAGATATAAGGTCTCCAGACAAAAGAGTAAGCAAAAAAAGTTTCTCCTGTTCACTGCGACCTGACATTGTGGCTCCTGTGGAACAAATAGTGAGTTTTATGCGTCATATACACATCAAACCCTCAAGCCAGTTCTTAATGGTCCCCCACACCTGATTTAAAACAGGCTCTTTTCAAGCAGCAGCATCTTGCTTGTGGAATTTGTTTTCCTTGTTTTTATGCTACGTTGATAGCACTGATTGCTTTAAAAAGCAGCTTTTCTTTCAGACAAGCTTTTAGTGAGAGAGTTTTTTGTTCAATACATTCTTTTATGGTTTTTATTATTATCATCATTATGTTTTTATTCATCTTAATGTGCATTAGCTATTGTCAAGAGTTTTACCTCTGAAACTGTATTTCATCATAAAAGCTGTTATATAAAATTTTATTTACTTTTACTATTCAAATAATTAGAATTATGTTTGTATATTTTGGACTCTTATGGCAATCTTTGCAAAGCAGAGATTGGACATACTCGTGCCGACTGATTAGTTTCTTATATAGTGACCTTTGAGAAAAAAAGAAAAAAAAAAATCACCATGAATGTCTAATACCTTAACGTCACACTTGTAAGAACTGTAATTTCCCAGTTGCATCATTCAGTGCTTCATTCTCACCTATGGTAAGGTATTACCATGTTTTTGCAATTACATTAACATGACACAACAAATATAATTATGAAAGAGCTATTCATCAACTATCACCTACAAGATAATTCTGACAGAGGGAAATGACTCTGAGGAAAACGCAAGAGCAAGATATAGAGAAATAGCGTGGATTAGCTGCTGACTGGTGTCATCGACTGCTGCTAGGTTTTCATTACCAGACAATGAATGAAAGACTTTGGGGAGTAATTTTGAGAAGTAAATAAATCCTGTATTGGTATTTGCTCATTCATCCATTGTCTTATCCTCTTATTCCTACTCACTTGGGGACTGGAACCCATCTCAGCAAGGACTGGAGGCTACAGGGAAATACCCATGAAAAGTTACAAGTTCACTAAGAGATTGACATAGACCCTCATCATCACATCTGTGGACAATTCCTTGTGTAATTGGTCAAGTGTGGCTCCCTCTTTTTATCACTTCCAGTTTTAACTTCTGAAAAAAAATGTTGCACCTGAATTCAAATCCAATGAACATCTTAAATTTTACTCAGTATTCATATGATGATATATTTGTTTTCACTCACAAGGACTATCTGGTTTCCATATATGTCACTTCATCTTCTGAGAACAGTCTCCTTTTAAGTGACTGAGGACAGTAAACTCATTAAAGAAGCATCGATGATGACAATTTTCATGGTCTGGATTGCAGGCCATCTAAACTACAGAGAGAGGTCTTTTCAATTATGACTGTACTAGAGTCATTCTGTAAGTCTTTGAAACTGACAACCCATCATAAATCTAATTTCAGGGATGCTTGCTGTCAATGAGTATCTTCGCTCTTCAAAAATGTCACTTTATAGTGCTTGTAGATAATCTGGGATGAGACAAGAGTGGGATACAAAAAAAAAAACAAAAAAACATGAGATTCCCCTGTCCAATTGAATGAAATTCACATTTAATGACAATACAACCACTTGCTGAGAAAACAATAAAATGATAGTGTATTGATTGTAAACTGTTTACCTTATAAATTGACCCAAAATTCTGCACTCACAGAGGTTTGCATGCTTAAATCTGAAGAGAGCAAACAAAGCATAATAACTTATTCTTCTTTGCATCCACCATAATCCTTTGTTGACTTTAATCTGTTGTATATGGGGGAAAAAAACTAATATATGTGTGCATGAGCGCGCGTGTGTAGTGACTCACTGCATTTGTGTGTCTCAAAACGTATCAAATATATCAACCTCAAAATGTGGATGACTTTCCCCAACCTTGGCAGCCTTCATCCCTTTAAATCCGACACAGATGCAGAAATACACCACTGCATAAGCTCTGCCAGTGGGGTTATGCCAGACTCGGAGGAAGAGTCTTTGTGAACCGTGACATCCAGGTGAAGAACTGCCTGTTTACAAAGCTGTTGTTCTTCCCACTCTAGTGCAAGAGGTACAAATATAGACCGGCAGACCAGCTATGATCGCACGCTGTGTACACCTGGATCCCATCATTGAAGATAGAATTCTGCATCTCGAAGAGCATCGAGTTTATTGAAGACAAACTGACAAAACTGACCCTAAAATACTGCAATAAAAGAAAGTTTATAACGTGCTGTGCAACAAGAGTAAAGCATACCATTGCATTCAGCATGACTTGTCACTGTTTCAAGACACGTTGATGCTTTTTAGTGGATGTGAAGGATGTGAAGAATCTAATTTTTCTCTTACAAATGGATGTTTGATATCTGATCTCTCATCCTACAGTACGATCAAAAATTACAAGATAAAACATTCATTGCATAGATCTTTCTAAAAGTTTCTTTTTATCTCATTGCCCAAAGGAATGATTTCATTTAGAATGTGTACATACTTGAAAGCTTCGGTTTTTGTCTGAGATCTCCATTCAATCGCGCTCCATTGGCTTTAAATGCCTTTCGAGACTGCTCCCATATCAACAGATTTTACTGCATCAAAAGGACAGATGGACTGCGCAGCTGTCGGAATCTTGTTTTGTCCATTTTCTCCTCTTGTTGCTAAGATCTTTGTTGTTTTGGTCAGGCTGGGAATTATAACACTCTGTTACTTTTAAACTTTAAAAATCTAACCACTGAAATAGCTTTCTTACCTTCTTTTTTTAAAAAAGAAATATTAGGATCATCTAAAGCCATCAACACAATTACAGATTGGGTAAATCAGATGGATGTGAAAAGTAAGTGCATTTCAGAATGTCAAAATGTCTAAATGCTAAAACACATTTTGAAAATACACAAATTACTGAATTATTTCATTCAGCATCGCTTTTTGTTGGGACTAATGTTCTCATTGTTCATGTCTGCCAGTAGTTACTTTGCTTAACTTATAATACAGAATAGAAGCAAGTGGAAAAAAGTCACAAAATCAGTTTTTTGTCACTTTACTCATTAAACAAATCAAGATGAACCATAACAGTAAAAACCTGTGCATTTTAAAATTCTGTTAATAGTCAGCCTTGATAAAACAGTCACAAAAATGACTAGAAGAATCTGTCTCGTCACACGCAAAATGATCAAATGAGCGTGCCGACTTTCCTCAGCAAAGCCACAGCTCTCCACTCGAAGGTCTCTGGATCAGAGTGTTGTCTGCAGCCCTTTCCTTGAAAGAAACTGCAAGCAGGGCTGGCAAAGCAAGCACGGAGCTTGCCCATGGCCCTCAGCTGTCTGTCTCTTCCTACCTGGTGATTCCGTCACTTAGCTCAGTCACTAATATGGTTGATGCAGTCTCTGCCCTGAGGGGGGAATGTAGTGACTAAGGTCTAACCGTTCTTGACTGCTGACAAGATAGCAGGTGTGAGCAGTGAGGACTACGACTGTGAAAATGTGTTTGTGTGTGTCTGTGTGAGGGATGAGGGAAGTGAGGGAGAACGAGAGAGTATGACAAGCTGGAGAATGAACGAGTAACCTAACCACAAGTCCAGATCAATTAGCTAGCTTTAATCGGTCCCCTCTATGTTAGCCATAACAATCCTCAGGTTTACTCATGTACATTTCATCTTTACTGCCACATCACTGCCATCTATCACCCTCTTTCTCATTCCAGCAGCCTCACTTTTCTTTTCTCCCGCTCTCTGACGCTCTGTCTATCCAAGCCTTCTCTCCCTCGCACCACGTTTATGCACCAGCTTTGTAAATAGCAATCGATCTCTCACAATGGCAAACGTTTTTCTTGGTCAGGTGGGGTGGGGTGGGGCTATGTGTCTCTGACTGTTCATCCCTGTATAACAAAAATACTAAAGACTTTAAAACATGTGCAACAAGTTTTGTTTTGTTTCTTTTTCTTGTATGATCTGCTTCGGAGGTCCCACTGCATAACACAAAGAAATACGTAAGGCAAAGATAAGGCCTAATTTTCTTTTTTTAAACCTCATACACACTCACACACACACACACACACACATATATATATATATATATATATATATATATATATATATATATATATATATATATA